>JAUELO010453809.1:1525-12966 GCA_032357855.1 Amphibolips quercusostensackenii | reverse complement strand
CAAATTGAAGTATTTTCTAAAACCAGAATTTACTCTCACTCCTTATACACCGCTTGATCGCATTTTGTTTTCTTTTCTCTGCGTCTTGAAATTGTTTTCCTTTTAAAGGATACTTCAATGTGAAATACAGCCAAAAATCACATAGAGTCAGGTCAGGAATGTGTAGGGGCTGCCGAAGTTCTGTGAGATCTTATTTCACCAGAAATTGCTGAATGAGCTGTTAATTATAATCAATTAGGTCCCTATCTCCCATATAAAATTTGACTGATCCTAACTGAAATGTATGAATTTGGATTAAAAAACTCAGTTATTTTTAGTAATTATGATGCATGATGAGGTTGTCCCAAGCTAAAGAAAATAAGAGTGAAAACGTGAAATGGAAAAACCAAACAGAGAAAATAAAAAGATTCAAAGAGTCGCCTCCTCTGAAACCAGAACAAGCTCATGAAGTCAGTGAACGCAGGCAGGTAAATAATACAAAAAGAAAGTTAGGTACAGACCACCTGGTACACGACTTACATACGCATATGGCAGGATGAATTTCGAAGAACGCAGTTTATACTCTGGCATTGAGGAGTTGAAATTCCTCAAGCTTTTTAAATTGCAACCACTATTTAATGACTTATTCTAGGAAACGTGTAACATTTTTATCACGTACATTCAGAAAGCTATTTTCATCGATTTTTGAAAAATCCCCGCTCCCTCTTGTGACAATTTGTGGGCCCCTATCGTCTCACATGCGGCATGTCTCATCTGCAGCATGTCATATCTGCGGCATGTCAGAACTGCGGCATCTATACCTAGCGGCTTCTCTCCTAAGTGGCATTTATTACAGTAAAATTAACATTTTGTCGGCAACTCTCATCAGCGGAAAGGGGTTCAACCAATATTATTTTCGTGGCTAGTCACAGGAGTGCCAGTAATAGGGGTGCCCACTGGTGAGAAATGCCGCAAAAATGTCAATTTAACTGTGACATGGCGCAGATGAGACATGCCGCTGATGCGACATGCCGCTGATGAGACATGCCGTTGATGTGACATGCCGCTGATGAGACATGTCGCAATTGTAACCTGCGGAAGAAAGACTTGCCTCATGTGACATGATAGAAATCCCAATTTGTGACATTTCGGTGACCCTGATGATATTTTGATGATAAGTTTGATGATTTCCCGATGATAAGTTTGAACAAAGTTTGCGACTTTTGTGAAAGATATGACTTATCCTGTCTAACGTCTGTCTAGTTATTTCTCACTTTATTATCACTGAGACTTTTGAAAAACTTTGTATCAGAACAAACTCACTGCTAACCTTCATGGAAGCAGGAATGTCAGACCAGGGATATTCCCACATTCTTAGTTTCAGAAAGCAAATCTACATTCACCTAGAAGATCAATCGAAAGTTCCAGAGTCTCTTTAAATTAAGTTTGAGGAAACTTTCTACTGAATATATCTTTCGACAGATACCCTTTAATGCTTTTCATGCAAACAAGTCAGCCACATAGCTTAACTTTGCCCGAAACGCCCTCTAGGAAAAATTTCTAATATGAAAACAATCCCAACAGCAAAAAGCATAATTGTAGACACACTAAACCAAACTTTGCAAAAAGCAGCTTTTCCTGACCTTTTAAGTCCTGAAGTTAACCTCATGGACACTGTTTTCTCTGTAAAAAACGGCTACACTTGAATACTGCATCTTCTATATCAACAGACATCATTAAAGACACCCCTACAAACACGCTTGTGAACAACACAATTAATAAAGAAGATTGGACTACAGCAGATGAGAAATTAAAAACAAAAATCAAGAGTACCAAAACTATACTATCCCTATCAGGAAAACCACTGATATGACATTAGAGACAATTAAAGACATAATAGAAAACTTCAAAGAAGAATATGACCCAGGCTACTTATAGTACAAAAGCTTTTTTGAAAATGCTATAGGTGTACCAAACCCTGCCTTAATAGCAAAAGATCATTGTGACGAAGTGAAGCCTCTTTTTTCTATGATAGAGGACCTGTATCCCTACATGAAAGATCAGTGTGCTAAAGACAAGCACACGAGAATTTACAACAAACTAAAAAATTCCATTGAAGTGGAGGAAAATGTACCTTTGAAGATGAGTTGGAAAACAGTGACCCTCAATGTGCAGTACCTTTTCAGGGCACTGTTTAAATTAAAAGTACCAGAAAATCTCTTATAATAGCGAACACTTTCCAATAATAATCAAATTAACAAGTCCTTATCAGAACTAATATAAAAAAAAGCCTAGATAGAAGATATACCAATCCGATTGCATAAATTTTCAAAAGTTGATGGATAAAACAATGGATAGATTGATACACCCGTCTAAATAAAACTGCAACCAAACAGATGATATAGTCCTAAATTTTACCAACTTAATCATTGAAGCAGATGACTCTAGTGTTCCTAAAACCTCAGGTAAATTTCAAAAATACCAAGTGCCTTAGTGAAATGGAGAAGTTAATAAAGCTTTTAAAGATAAAAAGCATACGTTGAATGTATTTAAAAAACATAAGACCACCGAAAACTAAATAGGATTTAAAAAACTCTGATCTTTGCCACGTAGAACTAACAACCTCAGCATCAGAAAGTCTTGGGCAAACTACATCTCCTCCCTGAAGTTCCATGCTGCTTGTGCTACATTTAGGAAAAAAATAAATAAAATCGAAGAAACTACGACTCCATTCACCCTATTTTCGTTAATAAAAGATTAAAACACTATACTGTCTGACCCTATTGAAATGTCAAACAAAATTGTAGATTGCTTCGCAAACAATTCCAGTGACTCAAACTACAGTCAAAAGTTTCTAAAATTTAAAAACGAAAGTGCTAATCAAAAAGTCAACTTTGACCCATGCGAAATTTCACCTATGAATTCCCAAATTACAATTACAGAACTCAGATCTACACTTAGCTAGGGTAAAAACGCTAGTCCTAGACCAGACAAAATACGTAACGTAATATTACTAAAGAACCTTTTAAATAAGATCCAAGACTACCTCCTTAAGATCTTTAATTGCATATGGATAAATGGGGTTCTTCCTAAAAAAATGAAAAAAAACCATAATAGTGACCATTTCAAAACCAGGAAAATATAGACGTCAATCTACTAGCTACGGATCTATCGCTTTGACCTGCACTATGTGTAAATTAATGGAGAAGATTGTAAATAAAAGATTTAGTTGGTTCCTAGAAAATGTAAAGTTTTTTGATTTAAACCATAGTGGCTTCAGATAATATCGAAGCACCCTTGATCCACCAGTCAACTTAGAGACTAAAATTTGTGATGCCTTTATAAACAACCATCATCTCCTCATAGTCTACTTAGATGTTGAAAAGGCATACGAAATGGTCTAGCGAGAACGTATAGTACAGATCCCTTTAAGCAACAAAGTAAGGGGTGCAATGTTGAAATTAAAGACAACTTTCTCTTACACAGATATATTCAAGTGATAGTTAATGGAATAAATGAATTAATACAGCAATGTCTAGATTCACTTTAGGATTAATCCAACATTACCGGCTTCAAATTCTCGACTACAAAGACAATATGCATTCTTTTTCCCAAAAATAAATCCCAGTGTAGGAACCCAGTACTCTACCTGAATAGTGATGAGTTACTAGTCACTATACCATCAAAATACTAGGTCTAATCTTTGACAAGAAACTCACATGGGTACCTATGTACATCAACCAACTTAAAGATGACTGTAAACGTAAACAAAACATACTTAAAACGCTAGGTGAAAGAAACTGTGTAGCTGACCGAAAACTTCTTATAAAGACATTTAACGCTTTTGTAAGATCAAAACTAGATTACAGATCTATTGTCTACAACTCGGCAAAACTTAATCTCATAGATAAACTATCTCCAATACATAATGCAGCACTAAGATTAGCATTAGGAGCCTTCTGTTCCAGTCTCACTAGTAGTATCCTCTACAAAGCCGGTGAGCCCCGTTGTTTATCAGGAGAAAGAAACCAACGCCATCTCACGCTACCCAACTGGCTTCTACACTAGGTAACCCTGCTTACATCAGTACCTTTAAGGAAACTCACCAAAGCAAATACAAGGAACGTGACAAATATCCAAAACCATTCTACGTTAGAGTCGAACAAGTTTTAGAGAAGTCAAATCTAATACTATCTACTATCGCACAAAGAAGACCTCATTTATACCCACCGTGGAAAATCCCGCTACCAGAAACGATTTCGCCACTCCATTAAATACCTAAAAAACAAACGAAAGCATTGGAATACAAATAAAGGTTTAAAAATCTTATTAATAATTTCTTCGACTATATCCAAATTTACACTGATGGATTCAAGTCAAAAACAGAAACGGGAAGTGGAATAGTGAGTTCTAAAAGCAAGTTAAAATTTAAACTTCCTGTCTTTCATCCGGTATCTAAAGGTGAAACGTATGCATTTCTAAAAGCTCTAAAATTTACAGAAAAATCAAATGACAAAAATTTTATAATCCTTTTGGAATCTCTGAGTGTTATCGTAGCTATAAAGAATTTTACTGACTGCATAACCCAAGCTAATCAAGAGTCCTTGGCAAAACTTCATTTTCTGGAAAAAATAGTCTTTCTGTTCCCGATAAGCTCGCTCAAGTTAAGTCCTATGACCTACGCAATCTTATCCACTCTTCCTTCAGTATGATCTGGAGCAACACTTGGAAATCATCCTAAGCCACCAAACTCCATAAAATTAAAAGTCATTTCTTCGAAGAAAACATTATTCTCCTGGACAGTCGAAAAGATCAAATAGCTGTAGAGAGTTGGACACACCCAAGTTCCGTGTGGAAAAATTTTGTGGCAGTCTTAAGTAGAATGTTCGGCTGGCTAGAGCAAGAGGGCGCTGGCCTCGGCCCTCTCAGACGGACTCGATTGAAAAATGTTTAAAGTGTCATCGAGAAGGCCTGGCTTGGTCCCTCTTAGACGGACTTGATTGTGAAATTTTTAAAGTTTCATCGAGACGGTCTGACTTGGTCACTCTCAGAGGGACTCGATTGGAAAATTTTTAGTGTCATTGAGACGGTCTGGCTTAGTCCCTCTTAGACGGAGTCGATTGAAAAATTTTTTAAATTTCATCGAGACGGTCTGGCTTAGTCACTCTTAGACGGAATCAATCGCAAAATTTTTTAAGTGTCATCGAGACGGTCTGGCTTGGTTACTCTCAGACGGAATCAATCGCAAAATTTTTAAAGTGTCATCGAGATGGTCTGGCTTGGTCACTCTCAGACGGAATCAATCGCAAAATTTTTAAAGTGTCATCGAGACGGTCTGGCTTGGCCCCTCTTAGACGGACTTGTTTGTCTAATTTTTAAAGTTTCATCGAGACGGTCTGACTTGGTCACTCTTAGACGGACTCAATCGCAAAATGTTCAAATGTCAATGCAAAGGTCTGGCTTGGCCTCTCTCAGATGAACTCGAGTGAAAACTTTTCAGAGGGTCATCGAGACGGTTTGGCTGCCCCCCTCTCAGGCGGTCTTGATCAAAAATATCAAAGTGCTATTGTGACTTTCTGGTGTGATCCACAGCAGACGGGTATGATTGAGAAATCTTCAGAGTATTTTAAAGTGTGCATGATCGTTTTCTGCTTTTTTTCTGAGGTAAATTGATTTTTTGTCAAATTTTGCAACCCAACCTACGAAAGACCAGAGAGGAAGAATATATCTCTGTATATATCTATTTCTAGCAAGAGTTTCAATCAGTTTCGAGTTTAATTGAATTATGTTTAATACGATTTCTGAAGACTTAGTTTCTATTTAATATCCTCAATCGAAATATATTTAATACGATTCCTGATGATTTAATTTTTAATTTTCAAATTGTAGGTGACGTCGAAAAAAACGACTCCATAAGCGCCTCAGCACCAAGTCCAGTCAAAATTCCAAAAGAAAGTTCGGTAAAAACTTTACACGTCTGGCTAGCAGCTCAGTAGCTCGTCTTGACTGGACAAGCTGATCAGTGGCTGGTTAGCGCCGTCTAATCTAGTCCATTTCATGGTTAAGGCGTTACGTTTCTGGCCCGCGGCGCTACTAGACCGTCTGTTCAGCGTCTGCACAGACGCAAGACGGTCTGGCTAGCTCCTCGACATTGTCACACACGGGCTAACGCATTATAATTTGATTTCAAAACGTGATCCTAAAAAGTTTTATGATTGTGATGTGATCATCTCCATAAAATATGTGCTGGTAGACTGTCCAAATTATCCAAATCAAAGAAGATTATATCGCCTATCGGTCAGTCTTAATGCTTTTGTATCCAAATTCATTTCAAAATGTACTAGGTTTTCTTCATGAAATTGGTATTTCAAACCAAATATAGTTTCGTCAACACTATAATAACGTACATAAATATTACCCACATTAATTTGACCTCTTCGTAATACTTGCCTGTAATTGTGGTCGCTAATGACCTAGGATTTGATGCGACCTTAAGCTTCAAATTTTAAAAATGAAAAATACAAAGACACATTTTCAAACAAAAATAGTAAAGTTGAATTTTCAGTTGAAAAAATTAATTTTTAACCACAAGTGAAACAATGTTTTAAAAAATGGTTTAATTTTATACAAAGAGATAAATCTTTAATTCAATCTATTTGGTTAGAAATGAATCTAATTATTTGATAATTTAAATATTTGCTGAATAATTTATTTTACTTTAAATCATATTAAGCTTCAAGATTTAAAACTTTGGTTAAAAATTCATCTTTTTTGGTAAAGCATTAATTTTTTTGGTAAAGATTAATTTTTTTGGTTAAAAATTTATCCTTTTTGAACAAAAATGTAACTGGTTAAAAATTTACGTGTTTTTTGTAGAAAATAAACTATTTGGTTTATTTGCTCATATTATTTTTGGTTGAAAACTCAAGTACTTGGTTAAAAATGCATATATTGCGTTGAAAATTCGAATTTTTGTAAAGAAAAATTTATCTTTCAGATGGAAAAATTAACTCTAAGTGTGAAAAATGAAATATTTGGTTGAATGCTAAACTCTCTTCTTAAAAAATCATTTTTTTTATTTAAGTTTTGTCATTTTAGTTGACGATTTATCTTTATGGTTGAAAATTTAAATATTTTTCTGAAAAATCGTCTTTCTTGGTAGAAAATTATTTTTGTTAGTTAAAAGTTAATCCCTTTCAGTGAAACTTCAACTGCTTGGCTGAAAGTCATTCCGTGTTGTTTCAGGATTCAACTAACTTTTTGACAATTCGTCTTTTTTGGTTAAATTCAGCTGTTTTTTATTTTAAATTAGAATATTTTTTTGTTGAAATAATGAATGTTTTATTTTAAGTTCAAAATTTATGTTTTTTCGTTGAAAATCAACTACTTATTTCAAAGTTAAAATATTTTCTCGAAAATTCATTTTTTTGTAAGAAATTAATATTCTTGGTTGAGAATTCCGCTCCTTTGTTAAAACTTAAAAAATTTAGTAAAAAGTATACTATTCGGTGTCTTTGGTTAAATTTTCAACCAAAGAGACAAATTTTTAATTAAAGAAAACCAGTTTTTCAAAAAGACTTCAATTGTCATGCAAAGAAATGAATTTTTAACTAAAACGATGAACCTTTAACAAAAAATTAATTTTTAACCAAATAACGGAGTTTTTAACCAAAAAAATCAATTTGCAAACAAAAAGGTTAATTTTCTACAAAGCAGTTAAATTGTTGAACGGAACAGTTGAATTTTTAACAAAAAAGAAGTATTTTTCAACAAAGTTGTTGAATTTTTTTACATAATAACAAATTTGTTGACCTCAAAAATCATAAACTTCTGTTTTCAAGAATTAATTATTATTATTACAGTTTCTTTTATAAATTTTATTTTTATTAACGTTTAAGGTTCATTTCATTAACAGAATTTATCTATGTACGTTCATTTAATAGCTTTATGAAATCTTAGTCAAATTGTATGGAGGCATGGTCGAATCAACGTTAAACTGTTTTGTTAAAAAAAATTTTTTTTTATATTTATCATTTCTGTTGAAAATTCATCTCTGGTTAAAAACTCAACCATTATGTTGAAGATACAGTTTTGTGTAAAGAATTATTCTTTTTAATGAAAATTGTAACTCTTCTATTTTTTGGTGAAAATTAATATTCTCTAATTAAAAATTCAACAATTTGATTTAAAAATTATGTATTTTGTTAAGAATTCAAGTAGTTGAATTTTTAACAAAAAAGTTACTTTTAAACCAAGAAGGACCACATTTATACCACAAAAGATGAATTTTCAATTCAAAAGGATGAATTTTTGATAACAATGTTGATTTTTTAAACATAGATTATAAGCTTAACAAAGTAGTTTGGTTTTCAGAAAATAATTAGATTTTTAACAAAATTTTTGAATCAAGAAGACAAATTTTTTAGAAGAAAGTTGAATTTTCATAAAAAATTTTGATTTTTAACCAGGAAGGATGATTTTTCAACAAAATATATGAATTTTCAACCAAAAATTTCTAACCAAAAATTTGAATTTTTAACAAACAAGATTAATTTTCTACTCAAAAAGAAAACTTTTTAACATGATACATAAATTTTATACCATTTAGTTGAACTTTTAACTTATACAATATACAGGATAAAGTTTCAACCAAAAATGGAATTGATAAATTTTGAGATAAAAGCTCTGAAAAAAAACGAATGTAAATTTTGAACAACAAAAAAAAGGATTTTCAACAAAATTCTTCCATTTCTAATCAAAAAAATCAATTTTTCAACAGGAAGATTCATCTTCTGTCAAAAATGACAAATATAGAACTTATCCAATACACAGGATAAGGTTTCAACCAAACATGGAATAGTTAAATTTTTCGTTACAAGAAAAATTTAACGAATAAGGAAAATGAAATTTCGGCAAAGTTGTTCAATCTTCAAACCAAAAAGATGAATTTTCAACCAAGAAGATTAATTTTCTATCAAGAAAGACGAATTTTCGACCAAGATGTTCAATTTTAAACTAAAAATATAAGTTTTAAACCAAATAGTTAAATTTGCAACTCAAAAGTAAACATTTTTAACCAAAAATGGGAAATTTTATTTGTGAGTTCAAAAAATTCATTTTCAACTAAATATGAAACGAATTTTCATCAAAAAGCTTAAATTTTTAACAAAAAGAATGGACTTTCAACTAAAAAAATGAATGTTTAACAAAAAAGTTAAATTTTTGATAAAAACATATGATTTATTAACAAAATCGTTGCATCTTTAACAAAATAATTAAATTTGCAACCAAATAATAGAATTTGTAACCAAACGAGATGAATTCCGATCAAGAAATTTAAAAGTAGCCCTTAAAAAAGAAACTTTCACCCAAAAATATAGTTGGATTTTCTTATTGGGCTTAAGTTCTAAGTGTCATCTAAGTTCGTAACGTTACTTCTACTTTTAATCCCCCTCCCTGTCAGTTATAATTAACTGACAATTTTGACAGTTGGACAACGTGAATGAACGAATTTGAAGATTATCACAAACAATCTTTTGCAATTATTCAAATATTAATATTTTTTATAATTTTTTTCCTTCCTTAAAATCGACAACGTAGGTTATGGACAACCTCTAATAGTAGACATATAACCCGAGTTACAATTTTAGCCCTACTTTACACCTCTAAATACAGGTCCTAATAGGCCTTAAGAGGAACTGTAGAAGGCTTAATTTTTATCGGATTTAGGCCCTCTTTTAGTCCTTTAAAGTAGCCCATAAATTAATTTTTACCACCTAGTAGGGCTAAATAAGGGCCTAATTTAAGCCTCCTTTTGGGGCCGATTTCGCCAAGTCTGATGAACTACATGATTAGCTTATCATGATTTTTTTTCAAACAAGGCTTCAATCATCATTAAATTGTGATGCGTTTCACCATGGACATTTTAACTTTGATTAGCTAATCATATACCTTTTTCGTTGTAACTCTGATATTCTCCCGTAACGGTGAATCTGAGTAGCTGCTACAAGAAAGACGTTCAAGTTTCTTGCGCGCGCACGCTATAAGCTGACAACGACATTAACTAAGCCATGTGACCTCCAGCAGAATTCTTATTGGTCAAGAAGTGAAATAATTTTGCGTAGATGTAATATATTGAAATAATGTTACAAATTTCCATTACTATTTCAGTTCGAAAACCTTAAATGTAAATTATAAAGGCATTAATAGTGATTAATTAAAGACGCTCAGAAGTATTTGATGCATATATGAACAACATAGAAGAAAGGAAGCTTCATGATACGCTCTACGAGGTTACATTGATTAAATATTTATTTTTATGACTGTAAAATAAACTAATGCTTCTAAATTCTTATTCCGTTAAATTATATATATTACAGACATTGTTTTTAAAAACGAATTATCTTTTCAAAATATGTAAAAGAATCAGTAGGTAAGAAAAGTGAGGTTATAGGAACACAATTTACACTTTATAAACGCCTCATCAAAGATATGTTGGCCTCATAGTTTCTTTTATCTACATATTGACAAAAGCAAAAGCTCAGATATAATAAATGTTATAAAAATGATCCACATTCACTCTGAACATGCTTTAAATGTTCAAGTGTAAACTTCGATTTTGAGGTTCTATTCTGCCAATCAGCGTTAATAGTCGATTAACTCCGTTAACTAGCCAAAATCAATTGGTTAAGTTGAACGGTGATTAACTTTTATTAATCATAAATTAGAAGATAATGGAACGCAAAGTACTGATTAAATCAGACTTATCAAGGTTTAACACCTTAATCAGAGTGGGTGAAATCGACCCTTAGACCTTCAATATCTTCACAGAAAAATAAAAAAAGTCTTACTGCGAAGGAGACACGAGATTTGTTGTTTTTTGTTCACATTACAAGGTTATATAACAGTTAGCAGGCGAGAAACGCATTTTTCAGTTATTTGTCGCACAAAAATCTAATTATATAGCTTAACTTAACACTACCACATATAATGTACTTCACTAAGGGAGATTATCCCACACTGAGTGTATTGGTCGAAACGGTTCTCATATGCTAACCAAGAAAATGTTTAGCCCTTGTGAGAAACGACCAGTGCCGGGATAAAAATGTTTGGTCTTTGGTGCCCCGATTCATGTTTAATTTTTTTACTTCAATCCTGGATATTTGTATGAGATTTGTCACTGCAATTTTGTATAACAACTAGCAAAAAGTGGGTATTGGTGGCTGTCTTTGAATACGTGCTGTAATTTATCGAAATGTGATCTTGATATGTGAATTTTTCAAGGCAAAACTTACATTATTAAAGAAAATTTTATATCACTCAAATGCTGTTTATTTCGAAAGTATAAAGATAGTATAATGAAAAAATACAACAGAATAATTTTAGAGTGTTTAATGTGACAAAGAATAACGACTCCAGACATTTTCTAGAGTGAATAGATGTTTTCTTACCAATCACCGTAA
>JAUELO010453800.1:0-12966 GCA_032357855.1 Amphibolips quercusostensackenii | reverse complement strand
ATAGGACGGATAGTTTTCATTTTATTCGAGAAAAACAACATTAAAGGTAACAAAATTAAATTTTTTGACAAACCACACAAGTAACACTGAAAAAAATATGGTTAAAAGTTGTTTACTAAAGATAGAGCTACAATTATTTACATTGTTATCTATGCGAAGCCCCCTAAATGATAAAAAAAATTGCAAAGACGTCGATTTCTTTCTGTCGTCGTTTCTACAGTTTTTTTTATAGGATGCGCACTTTCTTCAAATTGTAAAAACCTGACGATAAATTTTCAGGGTAGCTAAGTATTGCTTATTATTTATTGATAATAAATCATAAGTACAGTGCGAACTCTACTGAATATATGCATACATGTACAGTTAAAAAAATAACATATGCACAAGTTGAAAATCTGATCGTCCTCATTGTAGCGTGTAGAGTTGGGAATGTCCCATCTGTGCACGTGCAATGTTGAGACTTGCTAATTCGTGCACGAAAAAAGTTAGACGTGCGCAGATCGGTCGGCTCCATGAAATTGATTTGTCGAAGAAATTCTGATTTTCAAAAAGCTTGCAAAAAATGCACCTAAAATTATGGATATATTATATTATTATATTTACCAATAGAATTCAGAATAAGGGCCAAGCATGAAAAGAGAGCACAGACAATCCTCATCTTTTTAATAACAAGAACGACTGATTGACGTATTAATTAGAAATTTGTTTAACAACGTAACTGATGAATATTATTGGACTTCGTCAGCTTAAACAATCTGTACTACAGACGTTATCTCTTAGACTAAAGGCGTCAACTTTGTCCTTCTGAGATATTTGCATTTGATACGATTCTGGTACAACGGCAAACCTTTAGTTACATCATTCTCTGAAACTGATTTTACAACTTATGCAGTCTTTTACGCTTCAGAAAAAGGTGGTTTTTACATGGAAAATTTATACAGTAAAAGATTTATAATTTAAAATTTATAAATTTATATATTTTTATACTCTACTAGGGAGTCCCGAAAATTCGACTCTCGATTTTCAGTGGCCGATCCCTCCACCCATCGGTTCGTTTTCTAAAAAAGACGATACTTTGTTTTTGTTTTTTTATCGCTTACCCGAGCGCCTGGCTTTTGGAATTTACATGTGGCTTTTTAAGAGGAAAAGCGCGATTTGAAAAAAAATGGAAAACATAAGTACTTTTCATTAACTTTTTTTCAATCAAAGTATAGTTTTCTTTTAGAAAATGTTCAAGAAATAATTTTAGAACAATACCTTTGAATTTTGAACCCCAATCCTCTTTTATTGTGCCGGGAAATTCTAAAAAATACAAAATATAGAAGTTTTCTATAAAATTCATGCTGAAGACTGTATTTTTAAAATCTTCCCAACATGCATGATTTTCGATCGATATTTAAAGAGTTTTTAAGTACCTTCTGAATAATTATAAATTGTTTGAACAACAATTATTTGTTTGAACAACTTTTTCTCTGGTGATCGTAAAAAGCCATCATCTTTTGAGATGAATGATATAAGATTGATAAATTAGTAGAATAGTCCTTTTTTAACATATCTGTTGATTTGAAACCAATTTTTGTTCAAATAATCTTCTTTCCTTTTAATCCTAAATAACAAGTCTTTTTGCAATTAATTACACAATTAACAAATGTTAAAACTAAAACTTTCTTGGTTAAGAATATTCGAAATTATTATAACAATTAATATTAACTCACTTGCGCTTTTTTATGGGAAAGGTGGAAAAAAGTCTAGTTTTTCGAATTCATTACAATAGTCACTTACAATTTAGAATTTTTTTTCGAAGAACGTGTACGCTATATTCAGGAGATCTAGAAGAGATCTATATGCAGATTGTTTTCAATTCACAGATTCCGTTAATTGACAGAAGTGTTTTTTTTAAAGGACTGTACTTTACTTAAAGCAATTAAGCTTATTAGTTAAGACAAATATGTATTGTTTTAACAATATATAGCATACGTGCTATGATAAGGAAATACTGAATAATATAAGACATTGTGTAAGCGATGCGAAAAAAAAATTTCTTCACCTTTTCTGTGCGAAGGCGCTAGTAAATGATTATTATTTTCAAAATTATTGCAAAATATCTCAAATCAAAAATTTCAGTCTAAAAATTAATTAATTGTGTCATTTATTGCAGAAATGAATAATTATTCGCCATTAACAAAGAAAAAATTGCATAAAGGAATAAAAACTGTTTGAAAACATGAAATTAGTTTGAAAAATTAATCAATATCCTTAGAAAAAAAAACATATCTCAACATTTGTCAATTCTGCAATAGATTCCAGAAAATAATAAATTTTCACACTTCACTTGACATTTATTATCCTTATATTAATTATCCCCAAAGATAATAAATTTTCACGATTAACAGAGGGATTGAATGTCTAAACGATAATAATTGTTTAAATAATTTGAAAATATTCAATACTTGCATGAAAGATCTCTACTGATTGATAAAAAATAATTCTTGTTGAAAAAAAAATTTTCAAAACGCTGTCTTTATCGTGAGTTTTATAGAAAACTGCTATTTAGCATTTCTTGGGAAATTTCCTGCGCACAATAAAGGATATTTCGGGAGTCATGATTTGAATTTCTTGATGGAAATCATTCCTTAAAAATTCTTTAAGAGATGACTATACTGTAGTTTACAAAAAGTTTATGATAAGTACTTTTTTTCTTCTTTTTTTCAGAAAACCGAGCTTTTCCTATTTAAAACCCTACGTTAAATTTGAAATTTCGGAGTCTTAAGAAAATTTCTGACTATGTTCACAACCACGTAATAATAATTAAAAGCGCCTGAAATCGTGCATAAGAGCTCGTTATTTAAAAATAAAATTTAATTAGCGGCATGCAAAATTATTTTTCGCACAAGAAATACTCTAAATGCAGTTATGATTAAGATACGTTTGCCTACTGGACATTCCACGATTTCTCTTATGGTCATTTCCTTAACCTTACCGCTGTACAATGCACATGTTTATTTTATCCCTTTTTGGTATCGGCAAACTACGTTTAGACAGTTTCTGAAAAATGTGTTATCTGTTAGATTTTTATCCAATACTGCACAGGCATCACCACTGGGCCTCAATATTAAAATTTGCTCTTCGTTTGGCATGGTTATAAGAACTAAATTTTTAATTTCTAATCTAATTGGCTCGCCAACAGGAAAAAAGTGTTTTCTAATTTTAAACATACAATTTAGATTTTTCTGGGGAGTAAGGCGAATATTTCTAAGTTTATTAAATTTATATCCACGTAAGCGAGAAGAAGTTTGCCCAAAGTAAGAAGTATAAAACCTAACACGAAGAGAAGTCTCGGCAGGTCACGGAGTCCCGGCAAAAGAATGAAGAAGAAAGAACTTGATAGTTAATGGGGACTTGGCAGATAAAAAAGGTCTGGCATCAGAAGAAGAAGGTTCGCTTCAAAAAATTTCAGGATTAGGGTTGCCATGAGGAAAACACCTAGGCTGTAAACCTAATTCTGCGTCAAGAGGTGAAGTGAAAGTACATTGAACTCTCAGCTTCCGTCCCCCCTGTTGCGGTCTTCCTAGAACAGCAACTCCACCAAGTTTCTCCGATGCTCAGGTTGAGAGACGTTGCATTCTCGCTTTGGAAGGGCCGCACATGCGCGCGTATTCAGTCAAGTGTATTGCAAAATATTATAAAAACGGCTTAGGTGGCCCTGGCTGCTTACGTTTGGATCCCTCGACTTCGGTACAAAACAAATTGAAGACAACCCCCGACACTAGACTGTAACCGAGAGCTTGGTGTGAAGTAAACCCAAGAAAAGCCGTTTTTCAGGTATAAAATTTTTCTTTCAATACATTATTAGTCATTTCATTAAAGTTATTATACAGACTTAAGATTTGTCTTTTTAAATAAAAAAATTTTCAAAATATTAGGACACTCAAAATATTAATTTAACAGAATGTACTTCATTATTTATCAAAAAATTTTGCTTTGGCTAGTATCATTCATCGGCAATATATTGTCAAGATTCTCAAATGCAAATAAAAATGTATTTTCTAAGTAGTTTTTCTCTAAATATGATTGCAGTAATTAATAAATAGTCGCGGATAAGTTTCCAGGGCATTTCCTTAAGGAATAGTCCCTAAGCGTATTTGTATTAACTATGCTGATGGCTGAATGGTACCTAAGTAAGGTGTCTTCAACGGTAATTTTGGGATACCAGGCGACCTCTTGGTTTATGCTGTCTTTTCCCTTCATGCAGGCAAGATTTAGAAAACCTTTCGATTAGCTGTGTATGGGAACAACAATGACACCACTAAACCACTTCAAAGTTGTAGATGTGGTTCAAAACAAGTAAACGCGTAGAACACCTGACACGACAACGAGCCAGCAAAGCGCTAACATTAAGTGAACAAATCGTCTTAAGAATGGCTTGCTGCACTGATACGATGTAAGCATTATCTCTTTGGAAAAAGGCTATCTTGCGCGCTTGCGCGTTAACATCCAAGTTTCTCCTAAGTCCTAAGACCTGGCTAAAATGGATACCTCTCTTAGTGAGGATATTTCGGAAAAGTCCGACAACTGCACTACCAGTATTTCAGTTAATGGTTCTGTAAGAGCTTTGACTGATTCAAATCAGAGGCTAAAATAAACGATGGATCAAAAGGCCAAAAACACGCTTGCATCAACTAAACAAGAAGATTAAATGGTCAAGACGGAATGCATCCTGCATTCAGTGTGTTATAAACTACATAATATATGGTAGATCGTTAGTGAAATAGGTTCAAAAGTTCGCCTAAGAACTGAAGATCTACTATTATACACTAAACAAGTCAAAACTACTCACGGTTAGGTTTTGCGATAATAACATAATATATGAGGAGGAACGTCCATCATTCACTGCCGATGATGTGGAAAAAGCACTCAGGGGCACGACGAACTTTTCCGCTGCAAGACTACTTAATATCAAGAACTTCTGGTAAAAAAAGTTTACTCCTACACACGAACATCTCGTCCGCATATTTGCCTTATGTGTCTGATAACTGTAGTGGCTGGTAAAAGAGCGCACTATACGTTAATCGAAAAAAGGAGACTCAGACAACATTAGGTCAATCAAGTTAAATTTAAGATTCTTCTTCGCAGTTTAATACAGAATACAAATCAAACATTTGTAGATATTACAGCTATAAGAATTTTTCATAGGTTGAAAAAAAACACCAAAAGTGCAAACTTGAGCTTTGTGAGTTTTTGTGTTAATCATAATTTCTTGCTGGTTTTTGAAAACGCGTTGCTCCTAATACATAAAATGCTATTTTTACTGATAATTCAATGTTTGCGAAAATTGTATCAACGATTTATTATCGTATTCAGAAATTTTTGTTTTAAAATACAGTTATAAAGTCGCACATTTTTTTGAATTGATCAGACTTTTAGTTGGATAGAGTCAACTTAAATCAACAGAAATAATCGTTTCAACAATGTATTGTTATTGTTAACAGCTCTGTGCAAAATATCTTTGAATTGCTTTGCGTCGGATTTCGGGTTGACAACCCGACTCGAAAACTTGAAAACCCTACTCATTTCAAAAACCCCATAACCGGACCTGATCCGGAAATTAGACCTGGACTGAGAACCAAAAATTCGACCAAATCCAACACTGGAAGTACAACTTGCCAAAGCTTAACCACTGCAACAATCCGTTATGACATCGATGAGGTACTCATGGCCGCACAGAGTTAAACAATTGTACTTCTGTTTATTTTTAAATCTTTTTTGTTAAAAATTTATATTTTTGGTTTTAAGCTATGTTTTAAGTGTTTACTAACCGTCGGCGGATCGGTCGAAACAAAGCAGACAGAGACTGAAGAAAAAGCGTACTTACAATATTTAAAAGTTACATCCTAATTTAACAAATTGGATAGATTTTCCTTTAGAAAGTTTGTAAGATTACCAGTCAAAAAGAAATTTACTGAAATTTCTTTTAGTTTTAAAAGGCATATGCATAAATGTGTAGTATGCTTAAAAAGCGAGCGCAAAACGCCAAATCTAACAGACGAGAAGGCTGCATTTTTTTAGTAAGTTTTGCAAAGGATTTTCGTTTACTTAAGAAGTACTCTAAAAAATGATCTAATTGAATTATTTTAGCCTACTGGACATTTCGCGATTTCATATGTGGTCATGTCTTTAACCTCACCGCTTTGCATGTTTATCTCTACCCTTTTTTTCAAACATCACTCTGATATAGTCCACGGAACATTTGTCTTCTGTTTTCTAATTTTCCTAATATTGCACACACGTCACTAACGGGCGTTGATAATACAATTTGTTCCTTGATTAGGATGGTTATCAGAAGAAAAATTCGTATCTTTGAAGTACAAATATCCGGTTCAGATTTATCTTGGGAAAAAGTCGAATGAAACTAAAATCATCCAGTTTATATCCAAGTACGCAAGAGAATGTTTCCCAGAGAGCAGAAAACTTGACCCTTACACGAACAAAAGACTCAGCAGATGTTGCACACACAGGAGAAGAATAAGTTCTGGCAAAAGAAGACCTTGACCTGGCACGAAGAGGGGACTTGACTAATGTCGAGACACGGCAGAAAAATGAGTTCTAGAAGAAGAAAAAGAAGAAGGTCCAGAACCGGCAGCACCAGGATTAGGCTGGCCATAACGAAAACACCTAGACTGTGAACCTAACTCTGCAACAAAAAAAATATAGAATTACATAGTTTTTCAAGATTCAATCGTATTTTCCTACATCATTAGTGCAAACGTAGTTGTAATCAAAAACCCGGATTCTACTGCTGCCTATTAATTCCTTTTGCTAAACGTCTACGGCCTCTGAAATATTTTTAAATTAATTTTTGATTCTTAAAGCATATGCACTTGAAGAAAATTAAATTGTGCTTATTTTTCTTTAAACAAAAAAGTTGTGTGTTTTTTTAATTTGCAAACACACATAAACACCCCGTTTTTTCAGAAACGAATTTTTTTGTTCAGTCATTACACACTATTTCTTTGTAGGTAGTTATTATACTGACTTAACACCTATTTGATTTAAATAAAAAATCTGTAAAACAGTGGCACATTTAAAAATTAAAAAAAATATGTTGTTTTTCAGAGTATTATTTTCAAAATATTTTGAATCAGCAAAAAAGTCAATTTAGTTTTCTTTGCGATGTGTAGAGGTTTCGCGAGTTTCATAAAGTGTAATACGTATTTTTCATAAGGAAAAAATACCATAAATCTCTTTCATAGTATCCAAAAAAACCTCGTAAGTTAAAAGTTGGTGTTTTGCGAGTTTTTATGCTAATAATAATTTTCTTTCTGGTATTTAAACATTAATAGTTACTAATATATAAAAAAAACTTCCTTGTACTGATAACTAGATGTTTACAGAAATTTTTTTCTAACAGTTTGTTATTGCTTTCAGCATTTTTTCCTTAAAATACAGCTAAAAAGTCGCGGTATCTTTTATAAATTCATAAGCTTTTCAGTTAGTTTAGGGCAATATTTTATTTTATTTTTTTATAAATAATTTCCTCAACAATTTATTATTGTTTTTAATAATATTTTTTCAGAATAATGCTAGAAAGTTGAAGTATTTTCTTTGAGAAATTTGCTTTAGTCGGCTTTAAATTATAGTGAGATAATGATTGATTCAAGTTGAAAAACACTTATGTTTAGAAAATTTATAATTATTTCTAATGTTAATAGGCAAAAGTACATTTAGCTGCTTCAGGTCGGGTTGTCTTCAACTCGGGTCGAGTTTTGGGCTTTAAACCTGAGTGCATTGGTGATTAGGATTTTACCAAAAAAGTAAATAAATATATTTTCCGACAGTTATAGAGTCAATATTAATAAAAGCGTATGCGAAAGAAACGGTTAGATTATAAATTGTTACACTACATGTTCCATAAGATATTTATGTGCCTCCTCAGCAACTTTAAGATCAGATCCTATATGCTATTTTTGGATCAAAATGTGTCAATTAATCGTTAATGAAACTTTTTGGGAGTTTAAATAAATCCTGATGTGTAAATTGAGACTATTGGATCTTTATCTTCACATTTCTAGTTAAAAACTCAACAATTTGACTGGAAATTTATTTATTTTGTTGAGAATTTGTCTTTTCCTTGCAGAAATTAATTCAATCACTTTTTGTTGAAAACAAAAAGATTTGGCTAAGAATTACTCTGTTTTGGTTGAGGATTCAATTATTATGTTAAAAATTACTCTTTGGGTAAATAATTCATCTTTCTGAGATGGAAATAAACTTTTTTGTTAACGATTCAAATTTTCAGGTTGCAAATTTAACTGTCATCTAAAAACTCAGGTTTTTGAGCCTAAAAAATTAACTACTCTTGTCGATTTTTAATATTTTCTGTTTGAAAATTTCAATAATTTAGTTGTGCCTCGTAGGTTAAACGTTTATCTATTTGGGTTAAAAATTTAACTGCTTGGGTAAAAATTATTCTGTTTTAGTTGACAATTAAACTTTTTTTTTCATGGGCTAAGCGAAACCTCTAAATATTATTTGAAAAAAAGAAAAGTATTTATTTTTGTCAGATGTAAACAAATTTGGGGACGATGAGTATGAAAATTTCACAAATAAATTTTCCATGCATTTTTGGACCATCCTAATGTGCTATTTTCTTATATCTTATCAATATTCAGGAAAGATTTTTTTTAATATAAAGATTCAATCCTTAGATCGTCCAAAGTCAAAAGCACAGTCAGAAGTGTTCCATTTAGGCGCATCAAAAATTAGACCTGCACAGATGGATCAGCGTGAGCACAAATGTTCTCGTTTAAACAAGTGAAAAATTTTTAAAAAAATGTACCTAAAATTCTTGATTTAATATTATATTTACCAGTACAATTAAGGATAATGATCAACGACAAGACAAAAGTACCGACAATCCTCATATTTTCTAATAAGAGGAAAGACTAATTAATGTATTAATTGAGTTTGGTCAACAATGTAACTGCTAAATATCCTGGAGCTTCATTAGCTTACACAATCTATACTGTGGTCGTTATCTCTAAGATTGAAGTCGTCAACCTTATCCTTCTAAGACATTTACATTTGATAAAAGTCTGTTTTAACAAAAAAAATGTGGTTGCACATATTATTACAACTTATGTCACCATTTTTGTAGTCTTTTACTTTATAAATTAAGCGGATTCTTTTATGACAAATTGATAAAGTGCTTATTGTATTGACCCATTTTAGGCTTTGAAAAACTTATATGACTTTTACAAAATATGTGAAAAGTATTGAAAAGACGGATTTTATTCATCCATATTTTTAAACTAGTGTTTTAGAAATATCTCAGAGAGAAAAAATTCATCTTCAAACAAAAGCATCGCCGGCTATCGTCGATTTTTGATCACTATAACAGTGATATCTAAAGAAATTTTTTTATTAAGAAAATATTAATAATATCATGGATAATATGTTGCCGATCTGTAGTATGAAACCTTTACAGCCCACTATGCCAAATTATTGTTATTAATATTATTCTAAATATCTAAATCATTTAGGTATCTTGTTTTTTCTTGGGTCAAGATATTATTCTTGAAAGGAAAAGAAATAATAAAAAAAAAATTTTCAGTGTTTAAAAACGCGAAGTAAGTAAATTTTTTGAAGTATTTTTTTTTAAATGAAAATTTTTTTTGTTGAGATATGGATTGTGATACATTAAAAAAAAAATAAATGGTTTCACTCAACCTAACGACGAAATAAGTGTATGAATGCATTCGAACTCCGGGAATGAAATAGCTACAAGTTTATTCCATTAATTTGTTTATGACAATAAAAGAGATAATTTTGTTGTTGTTGTTGTGAAATTGCAAATGTACAAAACAAGTTAGGTAAGAAATAAATTATTTTTAGTAATTGACCACAACAGACCTTTTGACATCCGAAAACTCGATTTAACTATTTCGAGGATTTGAGATTCAAATTTATTTAAGTTTACAAATTTACAGTTCCTAAACTTAAAACTTGCACAAGTTTTAAGTAGACGTGTTTAAATGCAGAATCGGAAAGACGCACCTAGTTGATTCCGTAAACAAAAAATGAGCCTATTCATTAAACAGTCGCAAAGCTGTGGATTTGTTTATAAAAATAGTTTCACAATTACCTAAAAGCATCTATTCTTAAATAATGACAATAAAACAAATCTTTTCAAAATTTAAAAAGATTTTATTAACAAAAAATTGTAGATTGTGTGAATAGTGTAGGCCAAAAGTTAATTTGTCCACGGGTACTTTTTTTCTTTACTCTGTAGGCAGCCGGAAGAATTTGTTACGAAATCTTTACCTGACACTCAAGGAACTAGCTCATTAGGTATTCCAAAGAATACTCAACAACTTAGTGTAAAGTTAAACTACTTTCTGAAAATTGATACAATTAAATTAAAATTTTTGATAAAAATTCATCTGTTTTGTGAAAAATTCGTCTCTTTGACTTAGAAATTCACCAATTAAATATTTTTTATATTCCATTTTCAGATTGAGAAAAATCCTTTTTATGTTGTAGGTAATAGACCTAGTTTAGAACCTCGTGACATTACCACTCTTCTGTACGGTTTACCACTTAAATTCCCGGAAGAAAATTTAAGTGAAAGGCCTGTGAGAAGATGTGTCAATTTTACGGTGATTCAAAACGAGCAGTTTGCTCACTTACAACTACCTGCACCTTTTGTCCTCTCTCCCCTATCAAATCAAGGCCGCCCGTAACAACCATAAAAATTGCCAAACCGACGACCGTCAGGCACGTGGGCCTTGTTTTCACCTCAGATTCACGTTCCCCTTGCTGACACCATTTACGCAGGTCACGTACGCTGTGGCTGTCTCCCCCTTTTCCATGCAAACGACCTCCATTGCTCAATTACCCTCCGTCCTTTTTCACCGTACCCCCCTAATACTCAAGCATACTGGCGCTCGAACGGCTAGCGAGTGTTCCTTCGCATATTGTTACAACTAACAAATACAATCAATTAACAAATACCGCTCTATTATAAAAATACAAGGCAAAAAGTGTAACCCAAGGCATTGTTGAAAACAAAGCCTGAGAGAACAAAAACAGACAAATAATTAAATATGATTTATTACTAGTAATTAATAAAACCCTAATAGAAATTTATTTTCTTTGACCCACCCTCTCCTGATAAATTTTTTCAATAATATTATATATATATAAATATGTGTATGTGTGTGTTATTTGGTTCAGATACACACATATAATTTACAGAACCTAAATAAATAAGTAGAGCATATTTTTCTATGTTTAGCCTACTTTAAGTCAGTTCATGATATTATTTCACTTTCAGACTCGAATAAGACGGTTTTTCTATATTAAGATTGATCCTTCTATTGATAATGTGAGAAATTCTCCTTTAGTTCATTAATTTGTATATTAAATATTGGAAAAACAGTCCTAATTAACCTAGCCGTGTGCTGTTTATAGTAAATTGAAGATAAGTTAGTTCTAAGATAATTTACCAAATTTCATATTTTTAGGAGTATTCCTTATATTTTTTATTTAAAATTAAAATAGCTGAATATTCTTCAATTTTAGGCTCGACATGGCCGCCAGCGCTCGAAGCCTCCAGTAGTGGGCCAAAGCACTTGTCCCTTACCGTTTGGCTGTGACTTCGTTGTCGTTTCTCAGCTAATCGGCGGGCTTGCTGCCGCTTTTACTGCTGTTGCGACCTCCGCGTTCGGTCTGCAGTGTCCCGAGTTCCAATTTGACAGTCAGTCGTTGTACGATTTTCAAGTTAAGTAGCACGTACGCTCTGCCTTCTCTATTCTCTAAAATAATGTACTTAAGTCACTTAAAACTTAGCCATCTGCTTTATTCGCCCAACTTTCTTCACATCACTCATTATCAGCCGTTTTTTTAGCACCGTGTCATTTCTCCGCTTTCTTTCGTTCAGTTTTATTGTGTTTCTCTTTTCTTCATCATCTAGTAAGATCAGGCGTATCGCGAGTTTTCGTTCCATTATGGTCAGTTCTTTTAACTTCGAAAATCTTCGGGACGCCAGTCAAGGTCGTGGTATGTTTGTGTCGACAAGTCTGTGTGTGATTTTCGTAAGAATTTGTGTAAAATAATATGGCGGTAGCGCGTTACCCTCCAAGCTGCGCAAGCCGGTCCACTCTTGTGGATCCTCTGCGGATTAGCGGAAACTGCTTCCTGTACACGTGTAGTTGGCCACACTCTGGTTAATCACGGCCTCTTTTGGAAGTTTAGATTTCCGGAGAAGTATTAAGGGTACAATAAGCACGCCGCATCACCGTCATAGGTAGCACGACTCGTGTATGGACAAAGGGCATGACGAACGGAAAAACTCTTGATGACAGAGAGTGTAAGGGTAGCACGTCCTAATCGCCGTGCGCGTCGCTGACGGGCATGCTGGGTCACTAAGGTACTGCGTCTTTTCGTGAGGCACCGTCAACAGGGAAGGGGAGATTAGCGGGCATGAGAGGAACGGGCTTGTGCAGAAGCAGATTCAAGGGCGCGTTGAGCCGCCAAAAAACAAGCCCGTAGAACTGCCGAGAAGAAGCGATTATGCAGGGTTACCGAGGAGAAGCAACGGCGCAGGTCCACCAAAGAGCGACGTTTACGTAGGGAGGCCAAAGAGGCTCAAGCGCGTCGCGCCACCATAAAACGGTCCGCCTAGGTTGCCGTAATTCCTTTCGATCTGGCGGCGCCAGGCCATGTTATCGAAGGTAGGTTGAACTTCTTGGATATCCGTCGAGATCGTATAGAGACGCAAGATCTGCGTCAATGAAAACCAGGAAATAACAGGGCCGTGTCTCTTTTGCTGAAGGTGCCCTGTTCATTCAGGAACCGTGGCATATGCCCTTTCCTCCGAATTTGTCTCGTTGGCCTACTTGCAGTCCCGCGAGGGTGGATTGTTTCGATTCGCTGCCGTATACCTGACCTGTATAGGTACCACCCACC
>JAUELO010453795.1:0-12966 GCA_032357855.1 Amphibolips quercusostensackenii | reverse complement strand
AATCTACTTATACTACTATATAATAGTTACTTACAGATCTTTACGCTTCTAGTCTATGCGACTTCCGTTTCCTTTTTTCTTTTGCTCCTCTTCTATCTCATTCTCATTTCACCATTTTTTCCGCATCCATTCTTTCCTTCTCTCTCATTCGCCCCTCCAGCCCCTTCCAACTCCTTCATCCACTCCTCACCCATTCCATTTCGTTTCATTCCATTTCGTTCAAAATTTAACTATTCTGTTAAACATTCTTCGATTTTAAAAAGAATGTTCGATATTTTAAATTAAAAATTCGTCTTTTAATTTGAGAATTCTACTATTAAATTCTCGGTTCAAAATTAATCTCTTTCGTTCAAAATTTAACAATTTTATTGGAGACTCTCATATTTTTAAGAGAAAGCTCGATCTTCTGAATTAAAAATTGGTCTTTTAATTTGAGAATTCTACTAACAAATTCTGGGTTCAGAATTAATCTTTTTCTTTAAAAATTGGACTATTCTGTTGATTATTTGAAAAGTCTACTATTAAATTCTTGGTCAGAATTAGTCTTTTTTGGTGAAAACTAAACTATTTTGTTGCACATTCTTCTTTTTTTGACAGAAAGTTCAATCTTTTAGTTAAAAATTCGTCTTTTCACTTGAAAACACCAGTATTAAGTTCTGAATTTAGAATTAATCTCCTTTGGATAAACCCTAATAATAAATTTTTGACCGAAAGTTTGATCGTTTGTATTAAAAACACGATTTTTGGGTTCAGAACGAGTCTCTTTTGGTTAAAAATTCAACTGTATTGTCGAACATTCCTCTATTTTCGACAGAAACTTAAATTTTTTGAATTAAAAGTTTGTATTTTAATTTAAAAACTTTACTATTAAATTCTAGGTCAAGAACTAATCTCTTTCATCAAAAATTTAACTATTTTGTTGAACATTCTTCTATTTTGGACAGAAAGTTCGATCTTTCAAATTAAAATTTTGTATTTTAACATGAATACTCAACTATTGCATTCTGGGTTCATAACTAACGTTTTGTGGTTAAGAATACATCTATTTTGTTAAACGGTCTTCTATTTCAGTACGAAAGTTTAATCTTTTCAAATAAAAATTTAGATTTTAATTTAAGAACTCTCCTATTAATTTTGGGTTTAGAATTACTCTCTTTCGTGAAAAATTCAAATGTTTTCTTGAAAATTCTTTTATTTTCGACACAAAATTCGATGTTTTCATTTAAGAATTCATATTTGAATTTGAAAACTCTAGTATTAAATTCTGGGTTCAAAATTACCATCTTCTGGTTAGGAATTCAACTATTATGTTAAACATTCTTCTATTTTCGACAGAAAGTTCAATCTTTTGAATTAAAAATTCGTATTTCAACTTGAATACTCTATTATTAATTTATGGGTTCAGACTTAATCTCTGTCGTTAAATATTTAACAATTTTGTTGAACATTCTTCTATTTTCGAGAGAAAATTTGAACATTTGAATTAAAAATTCGTCTTTTAATTTGAGGATTCTAGTATTAAATTTTGGGTTCAGAATGATCTCTTTCGTTAAAAATTTAACTATTTCGTTGATCGTTATTCTATTTTTGACAGAAAGTTCAATCTATAGAATTAAAAAATTCGTCTTTTAATTTGAGAACTCTACTATTAAATTCTGGGTTCAGAATTGATCTCTTACGCTAAAAATTGAACTATTTTGTTAAACATTCTTCTATATTTGACAGAAAGATTCATCTGTTGAATGTAAATTCGTATTTTAATTTGAAAACTTAACTATTAAATTTCAGTTTCGGAAATCGTCTCTTCTAGTAAAAAATTCAACGATTTTCTTGAACGTTCTGATATTTTCGACAGAAAGTTCAATCTTATGTATTAAAAACTCGTCTTTTAATTTAAAAACTCTACTATTAAGTTTTGACTTTAGAATTTGTCTTATTTGACTAAAAATTCAATTATTTGCTAGAACGTTCCTTTATTTTCGACAGAAATTTCGCTCTTTTAAATTACAGATTCGTCTTTTGACTTGAAAAGTACACTATCAAATTTTGGGTTTATAATTAATTTCTTATGGTTTAAAGCAAATAATAAATTGTGGACATAAAGTTCGATCATTTGTATTAAAAACTCGTCTTTTAATTTGAAATCTCTACTATTAAGTTCTGGGTTCAGAATTAGTATCAAATGGTTAAAAATTCAACTATTTTCTGGAATATTCTCTTATTTTCTACAGATAGTTCGATCTTTTGAATTAAGAATTCGTCTTTTAACTGGAAAACTCTACTATTCAATTTGTGTTGACAATTGATCTCTTTCGTTAAAAATTTAACTATTTTGTTGGACATTCTTCTATTTTTGGGAAAAAGTTTGATGTTTTGAATTAAAAATTCGTCCTTTAATTTAAAAAGACTACTATTAAATTCTGGGTTCAGAATTTATCTCTTTTGGGTGAACATTTAAGTAATTTGTTTAAAATTCTTCTATTTTTGACAGAAAGTTTGATCTTTTGAATGGAAAATTCGTATTGTACTTTGAAAACTCTACTATCAAATTCTGGGTTTAGAATTAATCATTTTTAGGTAAAAATTCAACAAATTTCTTAAACATGCTTCTATTTTGGACAGAAAGTTCGATCTTTTAAACAAAAATCCGGCTTTTAATTTGACAACTCTACTATTAAATTTTGTGTTTAGAATTTTGTTAAACATTCTTCTATTTTTGACAGAAAGTTCGATCTTTTCAAATAAAAATCCAGCTTTTGATTTGAAAAGTCTACTATTAAATGTTGTGTTTAAAATTAATCTCTTTTGGGTGAAAATTGCAGTAGTTTGTCAACCATTCTTATATTTTGAGCAAAGAGTTCGATCTTTTGAATTGAAAATTTGTCTTTTAGTTTGAAAACTCTACCATCAAATTTGGGGCCTGGAATTAGTCTGCTTTGATAAGAAAAATTTATATTAACTTTTTGAAAGAATGTTCGATTTTTGAATGAAAAATTTGCCTTATAATTTTGAAACTCTACTAATAGATTTTAAGTTCAAATATAATCTCTTTTGTTTAAAAATTCTACTATTTTGATGAACATTCTTCTACTTACGTCAGAAAGTTCGATCTTTTCAAATAAAAATTCGGCTTTTCATTTAAAAACTCTGCTATTGATTTTGGGTTTAGAATTATTCTCTTCTGCGAAAAATTCAAATATTTTTTTGAATATTTTTCTATTTTCGACCTAAACTTGATGTTTCAAATTGATAAATAAATTTTGGGTTCAGAATTAATCTCTTTTGTTAAGAATTTAACTATTTTGTAGATCATTATTCTATTTTTGACAGAAAGTTTAATCTTTTAAATTAAAAATTGGTATTTGAAAAGTCCACTATTGAATTCTGGGTTCAAAATTAACCTCTTTTGGTTAAGAATTCAACTGTTTTGTTAAAAATTATTCTATTTTCGACAGAAAGTTCGATGTTTTAAATTAAAAATTCTTATTCTAAATTAAATACTCTACTATTAAATTCTGGGTTCAGAATCAATCTCTTCCGTTAAAAATTTAACAATTTTGTTAAAAATTTTTCTATTTTCGAGAGAAAGTTTAATCTTTCAAATTAAAAATTTTTATATTAATTTGAGAATTCTGCTATTGAGTTCTGGGTTCAGAATAAACCTCTTCCGTTTAAAATTCAACTATTTTGTTGAACATTTTTCTATTTTTGAAAGAAAGTTTAATCTTTTGAATTAAAAATTCGCATTTTAATTTAGGAACTCAACTATTAAATTTAGGTTTAAAAGTAACCTCTTTTGGTTAAGAATTCATCTATATTGCTGAAAATTTTTTTATTTCAAAGGAAAAGTTCGATTTCTTAAATTAAAAATACGCTCTTTATTTTGAAAATTACACTATTAAATTTGAGGTTTAGAAGTAATCTCTTTTAGTTGAAAACCAAATAATAAATTGTTGACAGAAAGTTCCATCGTTTGTATTAAAAACTCGTCTTTTAATTTGAAAACTCTCTATTAAGTTCTGGGTTCAGAATTAGTCTCATTTGGTTAAAAATGCAACTATTTTCTTGAGCATTCTTATATTTTAAACAGCAAGTTCAATCTTTTGCATTAAAAATTCATCTTCTAATTTGAAATCTCTACTATTAAGCTCTGGGTTTAAAATTAAACTCATTTGTTTAAAACTTCAAATATTTTGTTACAAATTTTGTATTTTCGAGAAAAATTTCGATGTTTTAAATTAAGAATTCGGCTTTAAATTTGAAAACACTGCGATTAAATTCTTGGTTCAGAATTAATCTCTTCTGGGTAAAAATTTAAGTGATTTGTTTAAAATTCTTCTATTTTTGACAGAAATTTCGATCTTTTGAATTGAAAATTCGTCTTTCAATTTAAAAGCTCAATTAATAAATTCTGGGTTCCAAATTAACCTCTTTTGGTTAAGAATTCAACTGTTTTGTTGAACATTCTTCTATTTTCGACAGAAAGTTCGATCTTTTGAATAAAAAATTCATATTTTACTTCGAAAACTCTACTATCAAATTCTGGGTTTATAATTTATCATTTTCGTTAAAAATTAAAATATTTTGTTGACGTTTATTCTATTTTCGAAAGAATGGTCGATCTTTTAAATTAAAATTTCGTGTTTTAACTTAAATTCTAACATTAAATTTTTGGTTACGAATTAATCTCTTTTGGTTAAAACCTAATAATAAATTTTGGACGGGAAGTTTGATCTTTTGAATTCCAAATTCGTCTCTCAATGTTAAAACTCTAATATCAACTTCTGGGTTTATAATTAACCTGTGTTGCGTAAAAATTCAACTATTTTGTTGGACATTCTTCTATTTTTAATAGAACTTTTGATATTTTGAATTAAAGATTCGTAATTTAATTTGAAAGCTCTACTTTTAGATTATTGGTTCAGAATTAACTCTCTTTATTTAAAAATTTATATATATTGTTAAACAGTTTTCTATTTTCGAGAGAAAGTACGATTTTTTAAATTAAAAATTCGTCTTTTGAATTGAAAACTCCAGTAATAGATTTTTGGTTTAAAATTCACCTCTTTTGGTTAAAATTTTGCTATTGTGTTAAACATTCTTCTATTTCCGAGAAAAAGTTTGAACTTTTAAATTAAAAATTCGTCTTTTAATTTGAGAATTCTAGTATTAAACTTTGGGTTCAGAATTAATCTCATTCGTTAGAAATTCAACTGTTTTGTTGATCATTATTCTATTTTTGACAGAAAGTTTAATCTATTGAACTAAAAACTTGTAATTTGGTTTGAAAAGTCCACTATTAATCTCTGGGCTCAGAATCAATCTTTTTCGTTCAAAATTCAACACTTTTGTTAATATTTTTTTTTATTTTTGGGAAAAAGTTTAATCTTTTGATTTAAAAATTCGTCTTTTAATTTAAGAATTCTGCTATTAAATTTTGGGTTCAGAGTTTATCTCTTTCTTTAAAAATTCAACTATTTTGTTGAACATTCTTCTATTTTTGACAAAAGGTTTGATCTTTTGAACTGAACATTCGTATTTTAATTGTAAAAATCTACTATAGATTTTTGGGTTTAGAATTAGTCTCAAATGGTTAAAAACGCAACTATTTTGTTGAGCATTCTTTTATTCTTGACAGAAAGTTCGATCTTTTAAATAAAGAATTCGTCTTTTGACTTGAAAACTCTACTATTAAATTTTGGGTTCAGAATTAATCTCTTTCGTTAAAAATTCAACTATTTTGTTGAAAATTCTTATATTTTAAAGAGAAAGTCTGATTCTTTAAATTAAAAATACGCCTTTTACTTTCAAAATTCTGCTATTAAATTTTAGGTTCGCCATTCATCTCTTTTAGTAAAAAAGTCGACGATTTTGTTGAACGTTCTGATATTTTCGACAAAAAGCTCAATCTTTTGAATTAAAAACTCGTATTTTAACTTGAATACTCTACTATTAAATTATGGGTTCAGACTTGATCTCTATCGTTAAAAATTAAACTATTTTGTTGAAAATTTTTCTATTTTCGACAGAAGGTTCGATTTTTTGTATTAGAAATTGGTCTTTTAATTTTAAAACTCTACTATTAACCTTTAAGTTCAGAGTTAGTCTTATTTGGTTTAAAATTTAAGTAATTTGTGAAAAATTCTTCTATTTTGGACAGAAAGTTCGATCTTTCAAATAAAAATCCGTCTTTTAATTTGAATACTCTACTATTGAACTTTGGGATTAGAATTTACCTCTTTCGTTAAAAATTCAACTATTTTGTTGAACATTCTTCTATTTTGGACAGAAAGATCGATCCTTTGAATTAAAAAGTTGTATTTTAAATTAAAAACGTCAGTATTAAATTTTTGGTTCAGAATGAATCTCTTTTGGTTAAAACGTAATAATGAATTTTGGACAGACATTTCGATCTTTTGAATTGAAAATTCAGCTTTTAATTTGGAAACTATAATATTTAATTCTGGATTAAGAACTAACCTTTTTTGCTTAAAAATTCAAATATTTTCTTACACATTTTTCTCTTTGCGACATTAAGATCGTTCTTTCAAAGAAAATATTTGTATTGAAAGCTATTTAGCTTTTCAATATACATTTTTCTTAATTTTCGGGTCTTTTCATGAGGAGAAGTAAAGATACTGTTTTCTTTCTTTTATTCTCACAAAATAGAGGCTTTATTCATCTATAAAAATTATACATTTAGAATCTTAATTTAAGAAACACATGGTTAATTATTATCGATGATCCTATTCTCTATCTATCTTACGTATTCGCAATATCTGCATATATATATGTATGCTTGTGGTGTCGTACTCAGAGGACGACCACTACACTGATAAAGACTGGTGACCTTCACAGTATGCTGCAAACAAATGCGACTCTTTCGATTTCACCGAGTGAGTCTCGCCTAGCCGGAAAAGGGAAATGGCTTAATGGTATAATAATAATATTAGTTCATCTACTGTATTGTAAGTGTAAGCGTAAATAAATTTTTTAACTCCCCCCGCAAGCTTACTTGTGAAAAGTTTAACTAAATTTACTTCTGCTTCTATTCCCGGTAGCAATGACCTCGCTTCTTCGCATGCCTCAACAAAATTACTAAAAGGGACGTTATTTTTCCGTCAAATAATGGCGCGACCTCCAGTGCGTCTCTGAGTGAGACCTGTTGGTTGAATCGCGTTTCACTCATTTTTATGTTTCTTAGTCTGAGTCTTAGTTCTTAGTCTTAGTTCTGAGGAAATTGGATCGTGCAAAGTTTTTGAGCTCAGGAGTAGGAAACATTGTTGCTGGACAAGGGGGGCAAGGGGTAGGCGAGTAAAGAGCGGAGAGGATGGCAGCTAGAAGGGAAACAGGCACGATCCCTAAACGCGGAAGACCGTCAAACCTACAGCGACTCAACAAGCTTGGTAGCGCGCGCTCGGATAGGAGTTTTATTGAATGGCAAAGGAAAGTAGTCGCAAGAAAGCTAGGATTAAACGGAAAATACTAAAAAGAGATAAAGCGGCTGGGGCGATGTTTGTGAATCTAGAAGCCCTCATAAAAGGGTTCAGAGAAAAAACAAGGAAGAGTCTAAATGATACGAATAGCGAAATGATTAGACTGGGGAATGATTTAAGGGGGAAGTGAGAAAAGTAAGAGAAAAGTGGGAAGAGTGGGATCAAATCTGGAAAGAGAAGAAAGACAAGGTTTGGAGTAAAATAGAGAGGTTGACAAACGGAAAAATAATGAGATCAAACAGTTGGAAAAACGGGTAAGTAACTTAGAAATCAGGAATAGGCCTATGGTGAAGGAAACGGAAAGTGCGGATGTAGTAAAAGGGAGTGATAAGAACATGCAAAATGAGAACGAAAGATTGAAGAAGAGACTGAGTGAGATTAAAAGAAGATTGTAAGAAAAAGAAAAAGCGAAGAGGAAAAATAACGTAGTAGTTAAGGGATTGAAAGTGAAGAGTGAAACAGGGGAAGCAAAAATCCAAAATCTTATAAGAGATATTGGAGTTTAGGAAAGGGTAGAAGGGGTTAAGAGAATAGGAGGAATAAGGAAAGAAAAAGAAGGAATGTTTCTAGTAAAAGTAGGATGTAAGGAGGAGAAAAAGAAAATTATGGAGGATAAAAATTATTGAGGGGAAGAAGCGAAAGGAGTTTAGAAGATCTGACATGGAGGAAGAGGTAAAAGAAATGTCAAATAGGGCAGAGTGCATGGGTAGAGAGGAAAAGGGGGCAGATGGTATGGATAGGGAGAGACAAGATATAAATAAATGGAGAGCAATGGTTCTGGGACGAAGAATAAGAAGAAATAAGGAAAAAAATAATACTTAAGAAAGGTAAGAAAAATGAAGAGAAAAAAGAGTGTAGAACCCAAAGAGTGGGGTTTCCAAACGACAGGAGGAAAGAAAAATGAGGAGGATAGTGAGGGAAGGGGAGACAAAAATATGAAAATAGCTTTCTGGAATGTGTCATGCTTGGAAAATAAGTAAGAGATTCTGGGGGGAGTTAGAAAAGTAAGATGTGCTTAGGATGAGTGAAACCTGGGCGGATGAGAAGGACTGGAAGGGCATGAGAAGGATGTTACCGAAAGGTTATGTGTAGACGATGCAAGAAGCAAGTAAGGAACACGTTAAAGGGAATGGCAGGGGTAGCACGGTCACAAGAGTGAAAAAATAATTGTCATCAAAAGGGATAAAAGAGAAGGACAGGAACGAAAAGGATGGTACTATGGTAAGAAGGATTATAGTTGGAAAATTCAAAATAGCGGTGATTTTTGTATATGGAAAAAAAAGAAAGGAGGAAGGTTAAAAGAATAATAAGGAGGTGGATGGAAGAAAAGAGGGATGGGTTGGTTTTGGTAGGAGGTGACTTAGATGCCTGAACTGGCGAACAAGGGAAAGGGATTTGTGATGAAGAAAAGGAGGCCTATATAAGGAGCTCTAAACATAGGGAAACGCACCGGGATGGGAGGATATTACTAGACGTGATAGGAGAAACAGGATGGTTTATACGCAATGGCAATATGAAAAGAGATGAGGAAGCAGAGATCACATATATAGTTGAGGGAGAAACAGTGATAGACTACATCCTGACGGAAGAAGGAATGAGGAATATGATGAAAAGTATAAAGGTTGGGAATAAGATATAGTACAAGCACTTCCCGGTAATAGCTACACTGAAAGGTGGCGTCAGTAAACGCGGCAGAGAGAGAAAAAGGAAAGAGGGAGAGAAAGAAACACGAAAATCAGAGTCTAAGATGAAGATAAATTTAAAGAGTTTTGAAAAAATGAAAAAGAAGAATGTGAGGCATGAAAAACAGAAAGGAGTAGGCTCTTTAATTGAAAGGCTAAAAGGGTCGATTGAGAAGGTAAGACCGAGATAGGTTTAAAAGAAGAAAGAGAAGAGGGAAAGAGAGGCTGGTGCGATGAGGAATGCAGGCAAAGTAAAGAGAGAATGAAGTAGTGTGTTAGAAAATGAAGGAAAGGGGAAATGTAAAAGAGGTAATACAACAGAAGAAAAAGAGAACATGAGAGGATACTGAAAAGGAAAAGGCAAACAATAAAGGAGAAATATAAGAGAGAAGTAGAAAGAGCTATCAAAGAAGGTATAGTTTGGGATGTGATTAATAGGAAAGGAGGAGAAAGGAAGGGCGTGAATAAAGAAATAGAAATAGGTGAGTGGACGGATTATTTCAAGGGTCTGTTAGGGGGGGAGCAAAATAGGATTAGGTGGAAAATAGAAGGATAGTCCAAGGAGAAAGGGAGGGACGAAACGAGATAACAAGAGAAGCAGTAGATAAGGCAATGAAAAACAAGGCTGCAGGGGAGGATGGCATGGAGAATAAAGCGATTAAGTATGGAGGACAAGGTCTGAAGGGAGGGATGTGGAAGATCTGCAACAAGGTCTGGAGAGGAGAAGGGTGGCCGTAAGAGTGTATGACTGGGTTGGTGGTACAGCTTGTCAAAAACGGGAAGAACAAGAAGGTAGAGGATAACAGAGGGGTTACTCTCATGCTAGTGGTCGATAAAATATATGCAGAAATTTAAAAAAAAAGTTAGAGAGTCAGATAGAAGAAAGAAAAAGTATCCCACACAATCAGACAGGATTCAGAGAAGGGATGGGGACTATAAGTAACATTTACGTACTCAACTACTTAGTTAACAGAAATTCAGGAAGATAGAGAGAAAAGTTAATCGCACTGTTCGTTGATTTTGAAACAGCTTTTGACTCCATAAACAGAAAAGCACACTGTCAGGCAGTGAAAAAGAAGGGAATAGAGGAAAGGTTGGTGAAGAGGATAAAGGAAATTTTTTACAGAAAACAGGATTAGGGTAAAGATAGGAAAGAAAAAGGGGAGGTTTTTTGGACAGGAAGAGGTCTAAGTGAAGGGTGCCTGTTGAGTCCGCTACTTTTTAATATGCTGCTGGCAAATTTAAAGGAGAAGCTAAAAGAGAAAGAGAAAGGGAGAACGGTTCTAGGTAATAGCAAACTATACTCTCTAGCATACGCGGACGACGCAGTTCTTTTAGCAGATGATGAAGAAGGCATGAACTTAATGATGAGAATTATCGAAGAGTATGTGGGAACAAAAGACTTGACGTTGAACGTAGAGGAGACCAAGGTAATCTGCTACACAAGTAAAAAGAACAAAATAGATTACGTTTGGAAGATTAACAGACAAACAGTGGAAATGGTGGAGGAGTTCTGTTACCTAGGTTTTTGGTTTGATGCAGGAGGGGAAAACGAGGTGCAGGAAAAAAAGAATCGAATGTGCGAGTCAATTAATGGGCCAAGTATGGGGTATAGGAAAGAGTAGATTCAGTGACGATTGGAGGATGAGGATTTGGTTGCTTAATGAATTAGTTTGGACGGTATTGTGTTATGGAGTGGAGGTCTGGGGATGGAAGGGACATAGGAAAGTAGGAAGTATGCATGAGAGATTTCTGAGATGGGCAATGAGGGTTAGCTGAAGTTGCCCAGGATTTTTGAAGAGAAGCTAAGAAGGGGAGCAGAATAGCACAAGGAGGGTTCGTGATATACAAGAGGGATATATGAGTGGCAGGACATTAGAGCTATTAGTAAGACAAGGAGAAGAGAGATGGAGAAAGATTATGGATTCGAGGTACAATAGATGGTAGATGATAGTAAAAGCGGTGACGGAACCAGAATATTTGCTAATAGTAACAAAGGAAGATAAATGGAGTAGGGCGATACGGTTTAGGATAAGAGAAGAAATGAGAACTTATGGATATTAGAGAGGTGTACGGTGGATGAATATGAACAGTTGAGTGTGGATGAGTGTGTAAGATGGATTTTAGATGATAATGTACAGGGAGTGACGCGGATGGAGAAATTAGAAGAACTAAGAGAAAGCATGGGAATAGGGCTGAGCCGAAGGGTTAATCCTATTAAAGGAAAGTAACTAAGAAAAATTTAATTTTTAAAATCATTGAGAAATATTTTTTTATGGTAAGAGGAAATGAAGGCCCTGAAAGATCGCTCATTTTTTGAATTATTAGTATTATCATTCATATACCTATTATTCTTAAGTAAGGCGAAACATTAGACAATAAGTAGTGGTTAAGTTAGATTAAGGATGGAATATAAACATATGTTCGCAGAGCTAAGGCCCTCAAACCAGTAAAATGAAGACTTTAATATACATACATACATACAACTTCAAAAATTTCTTACAATTTTGTTATTTTATTTCAATTCGCAAAAGAACTTAAAAAAATTTCGTGAATTTTTTCTTATTTTAATTTGAAAAGAAACTTAGAAGAATGTCGTGAAGTTTATTTTTTTGTTTTATTTTGAAAAGGAACCTAGAATTTCTAAAAATTATTTTTTTATTTCAATTCGAAAAAGAACTTTAAAAAATGTCTTGTAATTTATTTTTTTAATTCTTATTTAGGGAAAATACTCTTCAAATTTGCTGAATTTTATATTTTTGAAATTGTTATAGAGAACTAATCAGAAAAATTTGCGTATTGCTTTATTTTTCCAGCCGATGCACCAAAATTTCCAGCGAGGTATGCTACGTCTCGGATGAGACTTACTTGCCGTGTTATAAAATAATTAAATCTGAAACTTAAGCCACTTCCTCTTTTTTTTATTCTAAATTTGGTCACAAAACTAAAAAACTGGAATTGAGGAAAAAGCAAACAGGAAAGGTTGAGACAATCGAATTATTCAGATTGGAAAATAGATTGAGATATAAAATTATAATTTATTATAATCATTTTTACAAATGTGAAATGTGCAAGTCTTGTTTAAATATATTTCATTTAACAGATTGAGATAGTTTTTCGCAGCATGGTACTGCCAGAATTTGCGAGAAACTATGGATTTTCACAAACTTACCGAAATTTGAATTTATCGTTGCTTAGAACGTTCTCGTTCTCCTTTTGTTAGTAATTTCGGTGTGATTTCTTTCTTGGAGAATGGAGCCCTTGCAGAACCTCAGGTATGGTGCATGAGCAAGACGGCATGTAGAGCTGCGTTGACTTCTCTTCCTCGACTATAGAAATGTTATACAATAGATTGGTGCAGAATGTCAGAGGAGGGTTTTCTTTATTTAAGAGGTCACTGACTTCAACTGTATTTATTATTAGAGAATTATAAACCCTTTTTATCGAGTTTTAAACTAAACACACTGATTGTAAAATTGTTTAAATTGGTTGACTTTTTGTAAGTCCACTCATTCTAATATTGTTTTAATTTGTTGACTTTTTTGTCTAAGTCGACTAATTCTAAAATTTTTCTAATTGGTTCACTTGTAACATGATTTTCCAAGTTAGTTGGATATTTATCTACCTGTCTTATTGTCACAAGGCAGCCCAACAAGTTATTACAAAGACCTGAAAAATTGAAGTGAAAAACCAGACAACGTGTCTAGTGCTTGGCGCCAGGCGCCCGTGAAGACGTCACTGAGTGATTGAATCACGCACACACAAACAATCATGACCTTAACTCAGGG
>JAUELO010453790.1:0-12967 GCA_032357855.1 Amphibolips quercusostensackenii | reverse complement strand
TACTCACCTCTTCCTCCACGCTCCTGGATTAACGACGCTATATCTATATAAATTGCTGATCTATATATAGCAGTAAGCAGCGCACGCGCAATGCTGCGTAAATACAAGCTGCTGTGTGAGACAGATATTTATGTCTGCACTCTGATTTTGTCCCAGAAGCCTCTCACGCGGTGCGCAATATAGGAGTTCTATATATATATATATGTTTGAAAAGCGGACATTTTCTTAGTTAAGCGAACCTTGTCCTAACCTCTCAATTAATATTCCCAACCAGCACCGTGCCACTCAAAGCTAAGGTTGTCGTCCCATAATTGCAGAATGGCGTTGCGTTTTGCGGAATGCGTCAAATCACTAGACACTTCAGCCAATTAGGCATTTTCACTTCATCGTCAGCTAACTTCACTTCGTTGAGCGCTGAGGGGAAAACAAGGGACCAAATGCATGGGATTTGGTCCATTTTTGTCCTATTGTGCTAATATCTTCGTAAAAACTAGTCTTTTCTATATAAGTGTATTTAAAAAATACTTTATATTTTTTAAGAACTATCTAATGAAATAATCAAATTTTTAAAAATTATCATTCATTACGAAGATATTACAAAAATAAAGTTAACGAAGTAAAGTTAACTGATGGTTGAAGTGAAAATACCTAATGAAAAATGAGAAAAGTGGTATTTTTTAATAGTTCTACTGTACTTTTCTTCGCTTTTTTGCTAGAAGAATAAAGTTAGTAGTTTAAGCATCTAATGAGGAAAAATAAATGTTAAAATAGTGTAAACATTTGGAAATAAATGTGATTGAAGAAATTGAAAAGGGCAGGAAATTTAAAAAAAAATTTAAATAATTTAAAAAATGTAAATATTGTTGATGTAATTTGTTTCGCTATAAAATTTTAACGTTATTGTTTGTTTTTAACAAACAAAAAATACTTCATATACATACTAATGCGGAATTATATACTTATTCTCTACGCAAAACCCTCAAAATGTCATTTTATTTTTATTTTCTTGCATTACTTATATGCAAACCTTACAGAATTCGTTAAAAATAATCAAAAACCTTCATTTCAATAGCAGAATAGTTGATACTTACAATATTTTAGTTTTTGCAACTTATTTTATTTTATATTTTTTAATTTCCCGCAATTTTAAATTTCTTTAATCCCATTTATTTTTAAATTGGTACATTATTTTTCCTTATTCGATGCTAAGACTATTTAACTTTATTCTTTCGGCAAAAAACAAAGAAAAGCATAGTAGAATTATTGAAAAATATCACTTTCCTCATTTTCACTATGCATTTCGTAGCAAGACGGCCCTGAAGGTAATCAGCGCCGCCATTTCGCCTGGTGGCCACCAGTCAACTCTCATCTAACTTTTATCCTACAGGCCTCCAATTAAGTGTGTGACGTAGGGCTAAAACCTACTTAATTAACTTATGCGCCACCTAGCGGCTTTAATCACAAATGCGTAAGTCATATAGGAACCCACGATACCGGTAAAATTTTTAAATCTAATAAGCGGGAAATTCAAATTAAATCATAGAAATCAGAGCCAATAAGGAAACAAACACCAAATATTCGAAAATAAGCTTATATCATAAGGCAGGAAATGAAATTTGAAACCCAAGAAGGGAAAATCACAAAATAGCAGAGCGAAATTAGGAAAACGAAAATACTCAAAATAAACTGAATAAGTAAATCATAAATCACGAAAGAAAGCTGAACAGAATCCCATAACCATAAATCCTTATATTCTCAAGGACACTTTAGAGTTTAGACCCACATAAAATTTTCTCATAACCATTTAAAGTCTATATGGCAAGCATAAAAGCAAACCCTTTCTAGAACTTTTCAAGCAGTAAAATCAAATTTCCCACGAAATATTCGAAACCAGTAAAACTAAATTCTCGCGAAATACATTTCCAGATGTGTGAAAAGACCTCAAGATCTAAATTGTTAAAATTATCAAATGTCCTTTTCTGTTTTTTTTCCTCCTTGAGTAAACATTTGAAGAAATTACAAATTCAACCATAAGTTCGAAAGGCAATCTTTCCCAAGACCCTAAGCAATAAATTTAACCTTTTTTGTGCATTCTTTATGAACCCCCATAGCCCCTTTTCTCAAAAGCCATAGAGCAGCAAAATCCTATTATCTGAAAAGCACAAGTAGACAACATCATAAAGACAAGGTTTTTATGGTCAGTGATGACGAATATGACATTGATTTGTTTAAACAATTTGTTGAAACAAATTTTTTTTGGCGAATATTTTACGTTTCTTTTTTATAATTTTTCATAACAATGACGGTTAACAACATATCGTAAAAATGATAACAGATTCTGCAAGAGCATGAAATTTTACTTTAGAAAAACCTTGTCTCGATTATTTTACAATGTTTTTTTATCATGTTTTTCACGGCCAAAAATTATGTTGAAAAAGTGTCCAGCTAGGCGCTAATGGGTTAAAGTTTCGACATGACTTTTTATCATTTTCGGGGCTTTTTACCTTTAGTCAGCGATGCCAGCACCGTAGAGTAGGCCCTCCTTTTCCTCGAAAAACTGTTAGCGGGCCATTTGGTCCTGCCGGCTACGCTGTATGGCCTCTCGAGTCTCCGGAGTCAGACGCTGCTCCGCTCGCCTCTCTCGGTCCGCGTCGATGTTGCTTTGGAAGGCTTTGGCTTGCAGGCCAATGCGGATCCCCAGTGTGGTCATCGTCTTCAATATTGCCGAAAAACCATCGTTAAATATGCTGGTGGCCAGATGAGTAGCGATTAGAACCGTTTTGTGACCGCAGTTCATGTGTTTCGGCGTCAGCTTTCAGACGCAAGCGTTGAAGCTCTCGTTCGAGTTCTGCGTGTTGCCCCCGAGGCACCTAGTCATCAGTTCGTCGTTGGAAAGAGCTTCATAAAAAGGCCGAAGCACGGTTTGAACTTTTTCTGTTAGTGCTGGTTCATGTGTAAAGGATTCCGAGTCCATCTCAGCCTTCGCCACCTGCCACTTGCACCAACTGTCACGCCCTGCCGGGCAATAGTCGTGTTGCGGGTTTTCGTTTGTGGAACATTTAAGCATAAATGTAGCCCATACCGCCTTCTTCATATCTTCAACCGATTCAGAATGTCGTCGGATTGCCAAACCGTAGTAAATTGTCAACTGCTTGATCAAATTATCGGTCAGCTTTCCTGCTCCTTTTCCACCAATACCCTTGTTCTGCTTTTTGGCTGCGCGAAGTCGCGTACCCATTCGCTTCTGTAAAAAAAGAAACACATAGTTACTCGCAGATTCTTCAATTACAATAACAATGAAGCGCAAACTTCCTATAAACAAATGTTTGACATTACCTGAACATGTCCGACGCATTCTTTTTTCTGCACAGTCACATCGTCGTAGGATTCATGTCCAAGAGAGCTTTAAACGTCTTTGTATCGCCGTCCCCGATATAGTACTTGTATTTAACGCCATGGAGTTCTTCAGACCAGCTGAACATCTCTTGAACTGCGTCGACCTCCATTTTCCCCGCACTTCCTTCGTAATTTCGAGTACAGTTTTCTTCATGCCGCTCCAACCATTCCTCGTACTCCGGGGTGCCAACAGAACCTTTCTTGAGATTGCATCCTTGACAAAAGGACGATTTGACGACGACATCGAGAACTTTTTTAGAATAAGTCCCAATAAGTGACGTTATCCCGTAGAGCGATGAAAAACCGCGCTTTTTCCAGGAGCCGTCGCCTGACAAGAACAGATGAGTTGGTGTGTTTCCGTGCTCCGCGTTCTTTAAAATTTCTTCTTGTACAGCTTTCTTGCAAACAAGATCAAACACAGCTTTCGAAGCGATGTACAAGTTATCCAGAAAGGCGTGATAAGTACTATTTCCGAATCCCGCGGAGAGGTCCATCAGCCCGCAGAACAGGTTTAAACTCTCTCACGTCCTCATATCCTTCATATGAAAACTCGTAACCTCCATTGGTAGTAACCATGGAGCAAGATTTCGTGGAAGCGGCCACTCCACTTTTTAACTTATAGGGTGACATCTTGCTTAATGCTTTTTATGTCGCGAACTGATTAAATAATTATTAGCTAATTAATTTTGTTTGAAATATAAAAATACATGAAGATTAAAGTTTAATATTCTGCATTTAGGTAACATATCATAAATATATTAAATGTATAGAAATGTAGTTTGAAATGAAAAAAATATAATATAAAAATTAATTGACTGTTTTAATTAGAATAATTGTTTATTGCTTTTTATGTTGTTAAATGATGAATTAATGATTAACAGATTCTATTATAACTTTCTTTTCCTTAGGTCAGTTTAAAATGTTATGAATAGATCAAATTTTCAGAAATTAAAAGTGAATTAAAAAAATATATATAAAGTTCAAATTATTTCAATTTTTTCATGAAAATTATAGTTCAATGCTTCTTATTTTGTAAATTAATTGATTAATTACTTTTTAAAAGTGTTTGTGACGTTGTAAAATAACTCTGAATTCAAGGTTCAAAATTATATGTACATATATCTTAATTTCTTTTTCAATTAGTTAAAAGTAAAATAAGGTTATTAATAAATCAAATTTACAGAAACGAAATTTCAATTAAAAAAAAGGAAATATGAACTTAAAATGATTAAAATATTCTAATGGAAAAAACAGTCAAGGTGCTTTTTATTTTGTAAACTGTTTAATTAATAAATAGCTCATTAACTTCTTCACAATATTAAATTACATAAAGATTTTATTTTATTTTGTTATAAATGAGTACATAAATTGTTTATTTACTTTAAAAGAAATACGTTTAATATTGTTTAATTAAGTAACTTATAATAAATCAATTAAATGTATAGAAATGCAATTTCAAATTTAAAAAAATATAGTTAAAATTATTTTAACGTTAGAATTAAAATAATTGTTTAATGATTATTTTGTGAACTAACTAATTGATTATTAACTGATTGTGTTGGAACTTACATTTTCTGGAATTATTTTACAAGGTTTTCAAAAATTCAAATTTTCAGAAGTTAAAGTTTAAATTTATCAAAAAAGGGTAAAGTAAAAATTACTTAAAAGTTTCAATGGAAATTATAGTTTAATGCTTTTTATATTGTGAACACATAATTTAATAGCTGTTTTTTTTTAAATTAGGTACATAAATCGATTATTTACTTCAAGGATACGGAATTAAATACTGGATATAATTTTTATAATATAAGATTATTTATGTTTAAAACACCTCTATTTTAATTATATAATTTTTTTTTACTTTCTTGATGTTGTGCAATAATTATTCAAATTCTGCTCTCAAAATTATATGTACATATATTTCACTTTTTTATGGAATTTGCTTGGAAGGTTATTATTGATTCATTCTGGATATAGATTCAAAGTTCATTATTGGATTCAATGCATACAAATGCAATTTTAAATTAAAAAAATACGAAAAGTGAAAATATTTAAATGTTTTAATGAAAATAATTTTGTGATGCTTTTCATGTTAGAAACTGAGCGATTAATTATTCATTATAATATTATTTATTGATTATAATATTGATATACTGTAACCAAAGGGTTACAGTATATATCCTGAAAACAGACAAAATTCTTCACTTCTACGGTGATGCCCTAAATAGTTGCATCATCGTAGGCGTGAGGAAAGAGCGCAGGCTCCACAAACTCTCACTACAGATTTTCTCGCGTAACGGAAAAGACCGAAGGAGGGCGTGATCTATAAAAAGGCTCACGCGGCCCAGAGAAGGCAGAAGGTTCTTGCGAGGCGACTCGCAAGTGTTTTGGCAATGACCCTAAAAGTAGCGCGAAATTGCTTTTCCTTCCCTAGTTCCTAAACTCTTTTCAAGTGTAGAAAGAAGTGTGGAGGCTTAGAAATTAAACTTTAAGTCAACAATGATTTTCCAAAAAGAGAAGGCAATCTTTAGAAGAGGAGAAAGATTGTATTTTCCCTACCTGTTTTAAAAAGGTTCATTTTCGAGAGAGAGACTCTTGCATAGTCGCACCTCAAGTTATTTCCACCCCAGAGAATCTTCTTAAGAAACGTCATATTGAGTTTTATGAAATATATTTGGCAGATGTTTTAGGTAGCATGTTCGTACCTCTTTGCTCTGAAAACTTCCCACTGGGCAATATCTGAAATAGGAATCGGTCATTGACCTCACTAAAATGAAATTTTCTAAATCTACACGGAGTAAAATCGCGAGATCTGAGTTCACAGAAGCGCATCATTTTAGAGCTACAATTTTTACGTGAAATAAGGGCACAGAGTTCCAACATGTAAGAAATTGTAACTCTAGACACGTAAGACTACGAACGATGAAGACTGAAAATTAAAAAAAAAGATTATATACGCATAAAAATTACCTCATCTATATCTAAAGTAGTTATTACGTTAGCTAGACGTTGGGGAGATTCATGTAAAATAATGTAGAGTAAGATTTTCATTTAAAGAATTTTGTTTATTGAGAAATAGAAACTTATGCTTTCTCTATATTAACCCTTTATATTTCATCGATTCTTTAATAATTAATAATTAAGTTAACCATCTAAGTAAATCCTACCTTTGTAGTGGTCCGGCAAAAGTCCAGGGTTACAACTGGCGCCCAACGTGGGTATGCGAGAGAAAAAGACGTAAGATTCTAGTAAAACAAATAAATCAAAAACAATTAATTGACGCATTTTCTAAAGGTAATACAGATTTTAAAAGAGTCTATTCGACACTACCTACGAGTCAAAAGAATATACGTCAGGGCATGCTCGAGCTTGACAAATGGTTGGCTGAAATAATAACGGTTAATGAAAGTCGCGGTAGGGGAAAACTTGACAAATGGCTGGAAAAACGTAAAAATGCGAAGAAAAACCAAGTCATATTCGCACAGTGAATTAAAATTGAGTTGAAAAATAAGAAAATATATCGCGAATAATAAACAAAATCACAAACTGTAAAAGAACTTTATTCTTCTCTAGTGAGCACATATTGTTCATGATCAACTGCAGACTGGAAGAACTAGAACAACAAACCCAACGTTTAATACAAGAAGACAAAAAAAAACAAGAGGAGCAAACAGCGAAAAAAAAAGAGATCTACCAGTGAAAATAAATGCTCTAGAGAAACATGTCGACCAACCTCGCGAAATGACTGCGAACGTGACGCAGAGTCTAGAAGAAAGAGAAAACCGAATACAGGCACAGCTGGACCGCCTAGAAACTACCTAAGCATGGGATCAAAGCACTAATAATATTGCACCAAACGCCAAGCCTAACATCAAATATGTCTTGCCTGAATTTAATGGGGAGGGAAGCCCCATGAGATATTTAAGACAAACAGAACAGTACTGGGAAGTCGTGCGACCCAAGGCCTGCGATGCTGAATATTTAATTAAAAAGTCGCTGTCAGGACCATCTAGCGACTGGTGGCTGGTAATAAAGTACGACATCACATATTTAAACGTGCTCGTCTCCTAATTTCAACAGATATATTGAAATGAACAAACACAACATGAAGTAAAAAAACAACCTTGAATTCTGTTGTTATCAACGAAATAAAGACAAATCACGCGCTGAAAACGCGACCAGAGGGTCGTGAGTTAAGATTTAAAACCATTCCACAACGCGAAAATGTGCAAAGCCAGCCGAGCACGTAGCAAGCGCCAAATCCAGGCAGCAGAACAGGTGTTAACGGCCATGGTGACAATGGAGACAACAGCCAATTTATATCAACAGTTGAACTATTGAACTATTGAATAATTAAACTCGTACTTTACTACCAGCCACCAGTCGCTGGATGGTCTTGACAGCGACTTCTTAATTAAATATTTAGCATCGCAGACCCTGGGTCGCACAAATTCCCAGTACTGTTTTATATTCAACAGCCATTCATGTCAATAACCTTCATATCGCGTACAAAACCTTGAGCTCGAAAACAATACAGAGTCAGAAAAAACAATTTATCATCCCAAAGAATCTACGATGCGTTCGGGAAACGCGACGAAGGCACGTCAATAAAAAGTAATAGTGATAACAAGATTGACGCAGCGCTAACATGTCAACTAACACTAGAGATGAGATAATAGAAGAAACAATCGGAGCAACGCTGAAGGTACGATCCAAATGCTACACGGCGAACATTCTAGTCGCCAGAATTTTAGCTAAAGCCTTAATTGACACGGGAGCTGAAACAACGTGTATCTCGGAAGAGTTCCTGAAAAATTACAAAGAACGCTTCAAAGAATGTTCTAGCTTGCCTCTTTTAGTAGTAGCTGTGGCTGTCCCGAAAGGTGGCAAGGCCAAGCGGTTCAGTAAGCAAATTTATGCTGACGTGCCTGCCCAACACTATGATTCAATTACCATTTCTGATGGTATCACGACTCGCCTAAACTTGTATTAATGGAATAGAGGTGTTACAAGAATATAAAACATAAATAGATCTTAACATAAAAATGCTCAGGTTTCCATATTCAGATGGTAAACCGGCCTAACGGATTTTGTAAGACGAAAGTAATGCGAATCTAGAGGGTCAATACAATCTCGCTTACATCGAATCTGTGACTGACGAAACAATAAAAATCACTGCTAATGAACAAAACGTTGAATCAGTAAACGACACTTCTCAATAAGCCTTGGCTATAGAGTGGAAAGAGGTAGAAGAAAAAATTTCTAAGAGTGAGAATCTTACCGAACAGGTGAAAGGCCAACTTGGGGAAATTCTATGGAACCATCGACTCGTTTTCCGTAGAGTTCTAGGACTTTTGAGTAATTACCAGCACATATTAAAAGTACGAGGAGGACATCCGTTTATAGGGCGTAGTTACCCCATCCCGATAGCCCATCGTGAAAAAGTAGATCAGGAGGTACAATGGATGCTTAACATAGGGATAGTCCAACGATCACGTAGCCCATATATCAATCCAATAGTAATAGTCATAAAAAAGCGGTACGATTCGCCTTTGCCTAGATGCACGATGATTAAACGACATTTTAATCGAAGATTAAGAGTGCGCGAAACCTGCCTGAGAGCTGTTCCAAAAGTGCAAAGGCATGAACATCATGTCAAATCTTTACATGACGAGCAGTTTTTGTCAGGTGCCACTGGAACATTTGAATAAAATATTTAAAAGACAAGAGGAAAATAATCTTACTTTAAATCTCGCAAAGTCACATTTCTTTTGAAAAGAGATAGAATTACTGGGTTTCGTCCTTACAACGAAAGGCATAAAACCCGATCCTGATAAAATGAACAGTATTAAAGAATTCCAGCACCAAGAAATGTTGAACAATTAGGAGGATTTTCAGGATTAATTAATTTTTATTTTGAATTCAGCGATAAACACGCAGCTGAAACAGTACCTTTATTGAAATTAACCCTACCAGATAAATAACAAGCAAGAAAAAGAGATAATAACACTGGCGAGTAGGACGTTAAAAAAACCGGAACTAACTTACCTTACCACGGAAAAAAACTGCTAGCAATCGTATGGGCTCTACAAAAGTTATGAACGTATTTGGATAGGGCCAAGATAATCAATCGTATGGATCATCTTGCTTTTACCTTTCTGAAGACGTTTAAATTTGTAAAGGCACGACATACTCGCTGGATCCTGCCGATTTAAGATAACAAGATACAGGTCGAATATTTACCTGTAAAATAGAACGTAATGGCTGACGTTTTCAGCTGGTTACACGATAAAGAGAGTTACAAGAAAAGCCGAAGTAAAAGAAGGATTGCAATCAATGCACTCAAATATGAATGGACTTTAGACATCGAGAGCAGCGTCAGAAGCATTCGTTTAAAACAGAAGTCAGGCAAAAAAAATCGACAATTAAAACAGAAAGTAGTATCCCGTAACCGAGAAGAAAGAACACGTTACAGAGTAATCAATGAAGTTCTGTATCACGCCAATGGTAACGAGTATGGTATTTATGTGCCTGCAGGGCTGATTAAAATAATGATTAAGGAATGTCACGAGTCATACAGACATCCAGGAGCTGAAAAAACGTATTGAATATTACGAGAATCGTTTTACAGACAAAAAATGTCAATAATATATTACGTAAACATTGTATTTTAATTTTTTTAAATTAAATTAGTTAGATCATGGCTCCGCACGGAAGTAGAATATGAAAAGATCGCAATACCTTGGAAGAATCGGATTATTGGATTAACGTGCGCCCAAAAGAATGGGTGTACCGGAATGGGTCGTACCGGAAAAGGTAATCATGACGAATGGTTCGAACACTAAAGGTTCTTTTCTTACGTTTTTGAAGAGCAGATTTTGCCGTAGTGCGCATAATGTACTTTTGTTTAAAGTCCCAGTTAGGAATTCAAATTCTATGTGAGTATTTCTTGCTAAGAGAAACATTCCTGCTATACGGTCTCCGGATAGCATACCGCAAGTAGATTACCCTCATTTACAACGACCTGCTTATTGCTAATAAAACTTACTAAAAGCTTTTGAAAAATGGCAACTAAGAAAAACATTGACAAAACTAGCTGCTATAAATGCGTACAGGAATTTAGGGGTTCACAAAAATACTATCAATGTGAAATATGTTATAATTGGAACCACATCAAATGCTTAAACTCTACGAGAACTTTCAGCAGAAATAAAAAATCTGAATCGATACTTGTACTAAATGTCTGCCTAATTTTCTGGATTCAGGGCGAACCACCAGATTTAAAAGGGTGTCGGATAATATTATGGATCAAAGAATGCTCTATTCTACAAAACTACAGTGCAGTTCCAATAGCTTGGTCTCAAGCAACGAAGATGTAAAAAGCCATATGTCAATACCTTGAGCGGCCACTTGATGCCATCGTTAACACGTTTGGATCAATAAAGGAGAAATTAGAAGAATGTAGATTTGACAGCCTGCAGGGTGAAGTTGCTTCTCGTTCAGAAAAAATTGACTTGTTAAGTAAGAAGACTATCAACCACTCATCGCTATTGATAGAAGTTCAAGGAAAATATGATGACTTGCAAAATCGATTAAAGGTTTGAAGGAGAGAGTGAAGAAAGGTCAACAAACCTTCACCAACGTCACCACAAAGAAAAATATCGATCTGATTGCTGAACTTGACGAATGTACACGTAAAGTTAGTAAGCTTGAACAACGATCTAGAAACCTGAAAATGGTCATTACAGGCCTCCCTATCAAACCTGTAGAAGATCTACTGTGGAAAGGCTAAGATCAGTACTTGTTTAATTTGCGAGCAAAGCAGTTCATGATCAGATCTTTTCAGATAAAAGATCTTTTGGAGTCCTCAAGGCTAGTGCACGATTTTTCTAAAATAAAAACATTTCCTTAAAATCACCATAGCTATCCGTTTTAATTTTAAATGCACTAAAACGCGCTATCAGTAAAAAATTTTGGGCTAGCTAATTAACAAAGATAGCATTTTGGGGAGGGTGATGTAGTGTGACGCCGGTGTAAAATCTTCGACAGTAATATGAAATTTAAAATAACAGATATGGAATAATAACACAAATTATTCGACAAATTCGCGACAAAAATTGTTTGCAAACCTTAAAAACTGTCCACGATACGTAGGTCCATATCGTGGTCAATTTTCAAGATATCCGGAAAATTTATATAGCGCATATGATCGCATTTGAAACCCCATACGACAGTACTTTCACCACTACTGACTAGAAACTTTTTATTTTGTTGGTCGTCACATAGTCATCACTTTTAAAGTGTTAGAAACTTTGTATCGTGGATAGTTTTTCAGGCTTGCAAACAATCTTTGTGGCGTATACGAGCGCATGTAAAGATAAATGACTCCATATCCATTATTTTAAATTTCCTATAACTGTCGAAAATTTAACACCTGCGTCTCACTACCCCACCCCAATGCTATCTTTGTCAATTAGCTAGCGCAAAGTTTTTTATTGAAGGCGAATTTGAGCCCATTTGAAGTTATGATGGATAGTTTTGATGTATTTCAGAAAATTTTTTTATTTCAGAAAAATCGCCCCCCCCCGCCCCATTTTGATCGCTGATTACTCGATCACCAATGTAGCGCAACATTTTTTCTTGGTGGCGCGTATCAGCGCACTTGAAGTTCTTCAAGGTTATGCAACTTGAACTTGAAATTGAACTAGCTATAACTCGTAAAGTTTTGTGGCGCAAATTTTTTTATTGGTGGCGCATATGAGCGCATTTGCGGCGCAATTCACTGGGCTGTAAGAACCCAAAAAATAAGAAGTGTGTGGGGCGGGGCTGGTGTAACTGACCTTTAAATTTGGACTAGGGGTAAAAGCGGGTCGAGCTCAGACTGGGAGTCGAAGCGGATTAAAATCCAAAACCGTTTTTCCACGCGAAATAATCGCAGTTTGTTTCCACTCTGACGCTCATTCATTCTGTTTGCACTCCCGTAATTTTTAAAAATTCTTTTTGCGCTGACACGAAAACTAAAACCGCTTCTTTTCTAATACTTATACCAGACCATATTTACTCTTGGCCCGACAATTGTTTTCATTAAATATTTTGATTCGAAAATTATTACTCAAGAGGACGGTGATAAGCGGAACACGAGAAACTTAAGAAAACAAAAACAATAAGAGGCCGGTTCCGGGACCCTTGGCTAACCCACCGCCAAAGGTGGACGTCACCTTACGGGGCAGTTTACCAAAAGCAGCGTAAACTTCTAGAGCCCTTGCGGCTCTAAATTACCGATCTTATCTAGGGTCGGGTAGGGCTATCTTTTAGGCGACATATTTGGGATCTGTAAAAAGACCAAAAGCGTCTGGAAGTGCCTCGAGTTAGCCTTCAATGGCTGAGATGAAAATCCCTGTGATGAAGATATATGAAGATATATATGTAAGGGTTCGCACAAAAAAAACAGCAAGGGCATGCATAGCCGTCCAGGGTATTCATGCGATCTTGGTACCTATGTTATGCTACAGGGATATCAACGTTATTAATGTGACTCAGAAGCAAAAGCAGAGTGAGACCAGAGGTGTTG
>JAUELO010453761.1:0-12968 GCA_032357855.1 Amphibolips quercusostensackenii | reverse complement strand
AAGGTGGATCACGAACCTCTTTGGTTGGATATTTTGCCAGAAAAGGATTTTGAACGCTATGAAGTTTATGTAAAAACATGTCTTTATGGTCTTTATCAGTATATGACCCTTCAGCCAGTAGGAAACATCCCGGATCATAATCATGTCGTAAATCTTCCGTCTTCAGCTAGGGTACAGTTAGGCAATAGGATATCCCTAACCTATCAGCTACCATCATTCCCGAAAGCTGATCCTACCTGGCATCATTTCCACGATTACGATCCGGACGAGACAGAGTGTGGACCTGGCATCGATCATATGTTTATAGCAATACCACACACCAAACGTATCTTATATGCGAGAATGGAAATAGAAAACGTACATCAGATGCCTACAGGATTACAGGCAAAAGTGAAAGAAATCCTCGCTAATCATCCTTCACCTAGCTCGTATGCCTCGCGTTATGGGAAACACAGCTTTTATTACAGGAACCGTTAGTAGCTAGGGTGCGCAAATAAAAAAATGAATTCCTTAAAAATATTTATAAATTTTTAATTTCAAATAAAAATCTCACCAATTCTTTTGATAGTAACCTTCAAACTCTTCAAATATCCCAATTCTATCATTCATGAATCCAATGCTCTAATTTCTTATTTATCTGGAAATTTCTTCTGCAAACTATGTATGTTCAATTGACTTGATACACTCATCATTTTTTTGTGAGAAAGTGTTTTTCATTTACTTTCACTTTGTAAATGGTGTGGGTGAGAATATTCACATCAGGAAAAAAGTATGAAATTTTTTTGGTTGATAACTGTACTACTTTTTGTACATTTACTTGTTTGATTTCAAACTGAACATTTTTGTCTAAAATTTATTGATCTTTTTTCAAAAAATTTTTTTTTTGATGAGGAATTGATCTTCTTGATAAAAGATACATTCTTTTATATTAAAAATTCATTTCTTTGTCTGAAAATTCAAATACTTTGTGAAAATTTTTTTCTCTTTTTTTACATACTAATTGTTGGAACTAAAAACTTATGTATTTAATTTTTGGTTAAAATTTTTTTTTTAAATTCATCCGTTCGACTGAAACTTTACTTTTTAATAAAAATTTTAGAATTCAACTTTTAATTGTAAAGTGATATTTTTTGGTAGAAATTGAACTCCTGAGTCGACAGCTCATGTTATTTGTTCAAGGTTTGCCCTTTTTTGAAGAAAATATTTATTCTTGGTTGAAAAGTCATTCACATTGTTGAAAACATAAGTTTTTATTGCAAATTCTTTGCTTTTTGTTATAATTTAACTTTTAATTTAAAGATTCTTCTTTTTTAAACAAATTCAACTATTCAATCAAAAATTTCTCTTGTTTGGTACAGATCTATTCTACTTGCTTTACAATACATCCTGTTGGATTAAAGGCTTATTTCTTTGCTTGAATGCTTTACTATTTGACTGAAAATTCTTTTTTATTTGCTTGAAAATTAATTTTTTTAACTAAAAATTCAAATTATACATTTTTAGTTTTTTCGCAAAAAATTGTATGCCTATATTGAAAATTCGTCGTCGTTTGTTCAAATCTAACATTTAAGGACAAAAATTTAACTATTTTATTTTTGAGTGAAAAGTGACCTTTTTTATTTAAAAATTTAACAATTATCTTGAAGAAAAATCTTCCACTTCTGTTAAACATTCAACTTTTTGGTTCGAAATTGTTTTTTTTTTTTGCAGAAAATTGAACTATTATCTTGAAAATTTCTCCTTTTTGGTACATAACTAATCTTCCTCATTGAAAATACATCCTTTTGGTTAAAACTGTATTTCTTTGCTTGAAAATTCAGTTGCTTTTTGACATTTATATTGGCACCATTAAACTATTTCGTTACAAATTTCTTTTTTTACTTACGAAATTTTTCTTTTTGCTTTAAAATACAAATTTCTGAATTAAGAATTTATTTTCTTAGTTAAAAGTTTACCATTTTCTTGAAAATTCTTTGTTTTTATTAAAATGTAACTTTTTTAACAAAAAATGTGAAAAGTTAATTTTTTTAAATTTATATACATTTGCTGAAAACTTAACAATCTTGACATATTGCTTATCAAAATATTATTTTGCAGAAATGCTTTTTCTTCCGCTGCCAAATAAATTCTTCTAATTAAAAGTTAAAATTTTACATTTTTTGTTGAATTTTCTTAAAAAATTTACTTATTTGATTCAAAAATTAAACTCTATAATTAAAAATTTATTTATTTTTTTGTTTAATTTAACTCTTCTGCCCAAAGCTCTTCGTTTATAGGGAAAATTTACCTGTTTCAATTGAAAATGTACCCAGGTAATTTTTTCTAAATTAATATTTGCAATTCAAAAACTAAAAATGTTTTAGGATAAAAATTCCTAATTTTAGTTATTATTTTTAGTTTAAATTTGAATATTTTTTTTTTTTATTTTACTATCGTGTTAAAAATTTCTTCTGTTTGGTACAAAACTAATCTTCTTGCTTTACAATACATTCCTTTGAGTCAATATTTAATTTTTTGTTTAAAAGTTAAACTATTTTTTCAAAAATTTTTCCTATTTTGCTTAAAAATTAATTAATTAGACTGAAAATTCAATTATTAATAAATTTAATTATTATATTTTTTAATTACTCTTCGTTTCAATTCAAAATTTAACTCCTTCAACTAAAAATGTAATTATTTCATTTTAGGTTGAAAATTAATCACTCTTAGTTGAAAATTGAATTATCTTTCTGGACAAAAATTCATTGGTTTATTTTAAAATTGAACTTTTATTTTAAACATTTTTTTCAAAAATTTAACTTTTCTGTTGAAAATTCTTTTTTTTTTTTGTAAATAATGTAACCATTTTGGTAAAAATTAAATTTTTCTAGTATCGAATTTTTTAAAAACAAAAGTAGAAAGTTAATCTTTTTGGTGGCTGTACTTTTCTCTAATTTGTAATATTCTTAGATTTATTACTTTTTAGCAGCCCCCCCCCCGCCTACCAAATCGCCATACGCAATTTGAGGATGATCTTATGCATGTAATCAAAAATTAAGTAAACTTATATAATATGTGGTAAGTGCGTATGTAAATTTTATAGATATGCCAAAATGGACCTTCGACTAATTAAGATAAGCTTGGTACACTTGAAAGAGACATTTTGAAATCTCTATTTATTCTCCTTTATGCGACACGAACGTGAGGACGGCAATCAATTTTTTATCTTACCGACTACATAAATTATTAGTTGGCGAAAATGAAATTCTTCTATATCATTATGCTTGAATTATATATGATGACAATCAGCATATTTATTAATTAAATTAAATTAATAAATTTAAAATTCACCCTAAAAAGATGTACTGCGCGAAAATTGTACTTTTCTTCTTAATAACCTAAACAGTTTTTTAAATTAAAATTTACAATTATTAATTTTTGAATGACAATAACGGTTTAAAAATATTTTTTTTGACGAGAAAATATTCTTCCGTAAACTAAAACGTAGATTATGGAAAATGTTGGGCATATTCAAAGTTTTTCCTTCCGTTTTAAACTTAAGTCGTAATTTTGTTTGAACTTCAATTAATGATAGCTAATTTTATTACAAGAATGATTCCATACTATTTTTGAAGTTTTCACAAAAATTATTATATTTAAGAAGTAGTAGAATTGATCTTAATTATTATTTTAGTGAATTACAATCAAATTAATTCAAATCAAGTTTAAATTGAATGAATAATATTAAATCAAGACGTAACAAGTAGAAGTCTTAAAATACATTCAGGAATACAACAAGCTACCGTTACATTTATTTGAAATATAAAAAATATTTCAGGCATGCCTGGACATAAGGCGTTAATAAAACAAGGTATTATAGATAAAGTATTTAAAAAATTATGATATTAGTGTTTAAAAAAAAAAACTTCAAAATACGTTACCTTGGTGGAGTCTCTTCTATGTGACGCGTTAACTCGACTACTCCTTATCATAAGGAATTTATTTTTTCCGCTTAAAGAAAATATAAGTTTAGACCTGGCCACCCTGAAAAGGCCTGAGAGCCTCCCGCTGGCAGCAAAGACCCGGAAGCAACAAGGAGGACGACTCCAATGCGTTAGAGTTCGTAGTTAGTGAGGTGGAAGTATTAGCGTAAATTCAATTAAGCAACGAATATCGGGCAGTCTGAAATACCAGGCGACCTTTTAGGGTAAAATTTCCTCACCTACCTTTAAAGCTCTTATTACAAGCGGGACTTTGTAGAGTTGAACCACATAGTTCCCTAGCTGCTTGTGGAAACATACTTCAAAATCTGAATATAAGAACCATCTAAAAGTTATCCTAGCGACTCTAATGCTGATGATTAAACAAAACGAAAAAATCACAAAGATCTAGATCGTCAAGAGCTGCTAAAGGGTAGCTGGGAAGCCAATTGTTATAACAATAGGACGTAACAACAAACCAGACAGCATTGCGACCGATACCTTTACGTGCGAATTCCATTAGTTACATCTTATTACAATAATTAAAGTCACTAGTGGTTTTCAGCATTTAATGGATCCAATTAGGTTGAAAAAATAACCTCTTTTTATTTTTAGTATTAAGAGCGCAACGACAAACAGAGCATAGGAAGAAGTTTTAGCGCCTGGGATTGACTGCATTCTGTTCAGCAAGTTATTATATATCGCCACATCTCAGCAACGATCAGGCGATCTAGAAACATTAATTTCACACAAAAATCATGCAATTTCTTTTCTTTTGTCCTTATCAGGAGATCTTAAGTCTTGCATTAATTCTGAACTCACTAAGTGACTTGTTGCCATGTGCCTGGAGAGTTTAGCAAGCAGCGCTCCACTCGTCGAAGCATTGGGTATAGAATGTCCTGTGGTTGTCCATATGCTGTCCGCTGAATCATCGAGAACATTTCATGCATACATGCATTTAGTAATTACTTCCTTTTAAAAAAGGTTTTGACATCATGCTGTCGAATGGACGTCTTGTGCGAATGCTACGACAAGCACAGTTTAAAGAACTTTGCAAGAAGTAAACGAGGTCATAGGCAAATGACTCCAATCTTTTATGACTTCTAATCCTTTATCTACCAAAATACCTGAAGGCTGATAAAATTTCGTGTGCGAGGTGAAGAAGAAGAAGGAATTACTGAAGTTTTTAACTTCTCAAATTGCGCAAATAGTAGAAGAAAGCAAAAAAATGTACACTTCTTCGTGCTGCACTGTACTTGATAGTCCTACAGGAATAAATACTAGTAGAAGTTCGTTACCCAGCAATTACGAGGAGGCAGCCAACACGAATGTAGTTGTTTTCACAATAAGCTGCCCTTAAAAGATACCTTGATCGGAAGAGCTATGCGTGTACTTGTGAAGGGAGAAAATCACAAATTCATATCTGTTTAAGTGCTCATAGACACACTCAGTGAGATTTTTTTAAACCTTAAATAACACGTTTGAGTTTTTCCAATTAAACACAAAAATGTATTATCACATGTCCTGATATGCGCCTTCCCTTGCTAATGTTCTACCCTCTCACGGGCTGGGATACCGTGTCTACGTTAAGTGGCGGGGGTGAAAAAACAGCCATGTAGGCATGAAAAGCCTATTCAGAATCAACTACTAGGTTCTTGGCCGCAGCCACAGCTAATGTGTAAAAAGCTCTGGTTCTGCTTGAACCATATGTTGTCGCCCGCAAGCATTCAGCAATTGAAAAAAATTATTAATTTTCATTGTAACTTTTCGCTTTCACTTTCTGTGTCTTTATCGATCAACAACGAATGCGCTCATATATATTTTAACGAAGTTTTCCTAATTCGTTTGTGTACTACCAATTAACTACGAACTGGCTAGGGATGGCCCATAATGGAAACCAGGTCACGAAATGGTCACCACTTATCTGCTTTTATCACGTTACCACGAACAACCCTCGAAGGCCGTTATTTATTTCAAGCTGCAGTCCTAAGCGGTAGGTAGGTACCCACTTACTTGAGCCACCAAGGTTTCGGTCCAGCTCACAACCGGCAGGTTGACTAACTCAATCGCATTGCAACTAAGAGATACGAGACAGACAAAGGAGTGGGGTCACGTGAGTGACAGAGAAATCACTGAGTGCATTTACTATTTAATACACATATTAAAAAAAAGAATCGAATTCTTTCGCGGACAAAAATGACGAACGATTCTATCAGGAAGACCTACTGCAACACAGAATGTCCCCTAAAGCACTGAAGTTTGCACCAACGCTGACCGGCGTTCATCGGTTCATCGGTTTATCGGTCAAAACGCAAGGAAGTCTGACGTCGTGGCTCAGGACACTAGCTTAATGCAGATGAGGTCAGCCACCTGCCTCAAAGTCTTCGCGACAACTCGAGTTTATCCCTGAAGTCTATTCTGTGGCGTCCTGATACTAATCGTCTTTACCCCGGTTCCTAAATATTTCTAATACTTCTTGGATGGCCGCTTTTCTCCTTTGGCCGCCAAATCAGGAACACCAGTGCCAAATTTTTATCTCCTCGTTTTTCTTTTCTCCCAGGCCTTTGGGACATTATTGCAGCTGCTGTTAATTAGTTTTTTGGAACGAAAGAGGTTTGTTTGGTTGTCTCTGCTGCGACTCCTATTAGCCGCCCTATTGCTGCCTAGGACACGACTGCCTTTCTGCTCGACCTAGCATGGCGGCCTTTTAATTGCTCAAACCCCGCTGCTCACTCTTTATTGCACGTGCATGGTTGCCTTGGAACGTCGCCACCGCATGTCTGCCTCGCCTTCTGGCCCACGCGTGCTTGCTCAGCAAAGCGATGTTGCAAGGTTAGTGGAGTCTGAAACTGCGGTCGGCACAGTAATGCTTCTAGTCGCTGGTAATGACACTTCTGCGTTGTGCGGACTGCGTTTGAACAATGGTTACAGTAGCCTTTTTTGGTCGATGAAACATGGCCGCCAGTTGAGGTTGTGGCTTCCCGGTGCTCCTCTCATAGCTATGGACGGAGTCTTTGTGTCACTAAATAGCTTTCTGCTCACTTTGGGTTCCGGGCCGTGTTCTGCAATTGTCTACACCCGTTGTCGTCTGCTGTAGTATAGACAAGTTGTCAGTTTTGTGTTTGTTGATTTTACTTGACAGTTTTTTCAGAAAAGTGGCACGAATCTCTAAGAACTTGGTGAAGGGTGTACTGGCTTTTCTTTTGTTGTCCCTCGAGCTTTTTTATCCTGGTCAAGCCACAGCACAATGCTATACATTTTGATGATTGTTATGCATTTTATTATAATTTTAATTAGACTGAAATGTGATTTTCTAGAATTATAGGTAGCGGTTTTCGTAAACAAAAAAAAATTTGGCTTAATCTACCCTTCACCAGGATTTCCCGATCTGCATGGCTTCCGCTTCCAAATCCTAATTGACCTGTCTCTTAACCTGGACCATTCTTTCCAACAGGACTTTTGCCTACGAGGAAAGCTACTCTTGTTTGCCTAAACCTTGCTTTGAAATCTCATATTCACTTTGCTTGCCTATATTATCTCTACCGGACCGGGCTAAAGTAAAAGCTGGATAATCATTTTTACAAAATTGCGGACTCATTCTGTGTCTCGAAAAGAGAAGAAAACGGTTCCTATTAAATAATTTTTTTTTGTAGGTCATGCTTTAATCACACTCGTTAATCGTTTTTATTGCATCGTCGGTTTATTTATTTGTCCTACTCGGTTTATATTCGTTATGAAACTGAATCTGAGAGACATTTTAAACATAAAAAAAAGGAACGAACAAAAAAAGGGAAAATTCCATATAAGGAAGTGGTGCTCTAATCCGACAAAGCCAATGTAAAAAAAGGAAAGAAACATATTCAGTGAAGTCACTGCAAGCTAAACAAAAGAAATTTTTGGGCTTCTAACCGCAATATCTTGTTGTAGAGCACACCCCCTAGCAGTGTCCTAGCCTTCCGCATCTCGTGAAAGCACCCTCCGGGTAAACCTGGGCCCACAGATTTACGGCTGATACTGCAGCATGTTCAGCTGTGCGCCTACAGAACGAACAACCGGCTTGAGGACGTCCATATATCCCTTGTCATTATTGATGACCTGACCGTTGCTCCTGCTTGCCTTTATGGTAGCCTACTGGCCTCGCCTCCCTTTTGCCGCAGACAGCATCGCCAGAATCTTTTGAGGCGCTTTCGCTCCTTCCCCTTCCAACGTCGCCTTCCGTTCACCTAATGTATCTTTTTCGCGTCAGGCCTCGGCAGTCGTAGCTGCTACTGCTTCCCGGCTCGCTTGCTGGCGGCGGTCCCACTTCCAGATATGTTAAATGAGCCAATAGCGCTTTTTTGTAACCAAGGACTCGTAGCTCGTCTCTTTTCTACCTAGAATTATTGCTGAGCTGTTTCTACTGGACAACGATTCACGTCGGCTAGGTTTTGCCTCGATGTGTGAAGTGCTGGGCGTGTCTGTAGTCATCCCGGCTAATTTCTAGTTTGCTTTTTTGGCCTTTTGGTTTTGTTTTTTTCTCAGTATACCCTTGTCTCCGAATCCCCTTTCTTTGCCTGAGAATTTCATTAGGCTTCGACCTTAGCTGTCAATAGAGCAGTAGAGCAATTGGTTCCCGACTCTTAATGGGGTTTGGGTCATCGCGACTGGTGACCTCTTGGGTTCATTTGGTCAATTTTCTATTATTACCTTTAGGGCCCTAAGATTCAGGCTAGTCAATCTTGCTCATTTCAACAGTGCTTCGGGCATGCAAGGTTTTGGAAGAACTAACCAAGAGAAGTTTAATATTCATCGTTCCACTACACCCCCTTTCTAGGCTGGCCGTTCTTGTGATGAAAAACAAAGTAGTTTTACTGGAAACATTCCTAACAATTGCCTATCCTCTGTCCCTTATTTGTATTCTGACATTCCTCAAACTCGGACCACGACATGAGGTTCCTGTTTTTTACCTTTATGAAAAGCCCTGCGAAAAGCTTGTAAGCTTTCCATTGTCGCAGCTTACCTTATAGCTTCTTCGTGATCTGTTGGGGCTACTTCGGGTGGTTCCTTAACTCTTCGGTGTAGGCTTTTATAACGTTTTGCTTCTCTACCTGGGATTAAGTAGGTCGGGCTAACCCCAGTAGTGCTATGCACGGCCATATTGTAGACAAAAGTCCATCTTCTTAAGGCACACTTTCCAGTGCCGATGGTCCTGAGCTACGTATGCTTTATCGTATGTTTAATCGCTTCACAAGGTCTGCCTGTGGGTAGTACACTGGAGGAAATAAGTGTCTGATTCCGTAGGCTTCTGTCAACCCTTGAAAGGCTTGTTTGACATATTCTGTTCCATTATCTGACACAAGTGCTTTTGAAGTGCCCCATTTGTTTAAGATATGGTCTTTTGAAGCTTTGATAATTGCTTTGGCGTTGGGTTTCCTCATAGGTAACAATCAGACTCACTTAGTATGCAAGCTTTTAAATAGTACTAGGCGTTCGAATCCTAGTGCAGTCTTCGGCCATGGACCAGTTAGGTCTCTAGCTACTATTGCCCAAGGCAAAGTACTACCCTGCGGCCTATAAGGCTCGCTGCAGGTCTCTGTTCAGCCTTAGTTCATCTACAAGTGTCACAGAAGCGCAGCTTTAGAGAAATTTCACGAAACATGCCTGAACAGTAATAATGAACTGAGCCTCTCAGGTAGGTCTTCTTGATTTCCATATGTATGATCTGTAGATCATTGTGCACCTTGCCGAAGACTTCTTGTCTCCTCTTGGCTGATATAAATATTTTTCATGCCTCCAGGTCTTCGATTACCGGGTCTATTAGCGGGTTGGACCGGTATCGATTATTTAATATAACTATGTCACTAACATACGCATAGACGTTAGGTTTTATGTCCAGCCCTATGAGGTAGTCTACCAGACGCTGAAATGTTTCAGGGGCCGCTGAAAGTCTAAAGAACATCTTCGTAAACCAAAAACCTCATTTTCGGATGTATCTTCGAGTTACTAATTCCTCCTTCAAGTTCCTGTAAATTTCAACAAAAAAAAAATTATAATTGCGATAGTTATTCTTGAAGGATCCAGAAATCTTGCTAATATTGTCAAATCTTTCTGCAATTTCTAAAACCTAAAAATAAGAAGAAGAAAAAAACAAAAATCACCTTTACTCATCGAGCTTAACGGCAACTTCTGGTTCAGTTAACTTCATATTTCGAAAAATTCTTGGAACTACGACAACCTTAATTAAACTTCGCATGAGTTTCCTTCAAATTTAAAAAATTGCCATAGAATTCGTGAATTCTCTAACTTACTGAAAATCCTTGTTACTTTCTCAAAAATTTAAGAAAAAACCGCAGACTCTCAATTTCCAAAAAATTTTGAAAACACTTTGTATTTCTCTAGGCTCTCTACATTTTCTAGAAAATACTTTTGGATTCCCTAACTTGACCAAAAAACTTCAGGGCACTCGTAAGCTCCTCAAATTACCGAAAATTTCTCTTATCAGAAGCAGTCTAGGGATCAATGTCTCTCATGCAATTATCCATTGCCTGACTTATTTGCGAAAAGACACTATTGATACTATGTGAGACGTGTGCGTACAGGTTGTCTTCAACTGTGCAAGGATTCCTATTTTTAATTATTTCGCGCACCTTCAGGTACTTTGTGAAGAGTGTCGGGGCCTCTTTATCGTTGCTTGCCGAGCTTCTTCCTGGCCAAGCCTTGGTACTGACCCTATCTATTCTAGTGCCCGTTATACATTTTATTATTATTGTAACTGAATTAAACTGGTATTCCCTTGAATTATAGGTAGTCGTTTAGGTATACAAGAAAAATATGGGTTAATCTACCCCTTAACTTAGACTAATGAATTTGTTGAATGTGTTAAATGTCTTAAATGTGTGTGCGTGTGTGTGTGTACAGATACTCTAGCATTAGGCTATCGATGTATTAAATTGATTTTTTCTTAAAAAGCAGACAGGCTGATACGAAACGTAGAAACCGGGCTGAACAGGAACACGAAAAACTTGGCTCGGACAACCATTTAAGTCACTTAGTGGCTGGTTTCGCTACAAACACCTGCATAGCACGTTGATCCTAAACCGGTAGCCGGTCATCAGTTAATTCCTACAAGTGCAATCGCAGCACCCACCTTATTCTACTTACTCTATATGTGCCCGCGCGCTACAGGGTAGGCGTGGGACGACGAACTGAAGCTCTCCTACATCCACGATTTTTTTTCCATTCTCTGGCTTGTAGCTCTTACAATTTTAAGTTGATTTTTGTTCCCTAAAATTTCAAATAAACACTGTATTCTATACATATTAATCAAGGTGGCCGCTGGACCTGAAAATCGTGAAATGATGGTGAATTTATATTTTGTGGCCGGGAATTATACAAATACATAAACAAAATATCTGTCCAGCTTCGATTTCAACCGATAAAAAAAAAAAATTAGTTAAATTGTTCTCTTTTTGAATTATTATATTATTCACTTGAAAAAGTGTAATTCGGAATTCTTCTACTTTAAAAATTTTTCATTTTGGATTTAAATTTTCAAGCTAAATTATCATATCTTTAAGTTCAAAATGTGTAATTTGAAAATCTTCTACTTCAAAAAATTTCCGTTTCAGATTTTGATTTGCAAGCCGAAATTTTAGATAAAAAACTTTTTAAAATGTAGTTTTTAAGCCTAGAAAAATCTGAAATTAAAAGCGTTTGAAATCGAAGATTTTGGATAGAAAACATTTTTAGTTGATCAACTATAAATACAAATTACTTGATGATTTTTCAAAAAAAAATTCTACTTTGAGGTTTGATTAAATAAACAAATGTAAATACCCGATTAGAACTTTACAAACTTTTTCCTAGGTCAAAATAAGTTTGATATAATATATTCATAACTAAAGGCCTTTATTACATCTCAAAAATTGTTTCAAAGTAAAATATTCAATTTTTGAACTAATCGATTCAAAATTTGTTAATTAAGGGAATAAACCATTACTTAATGTTGAAAGATATTTAACTGTTCATTGGAAATAAGTAATAATGAAGTAAAAAATCAAAACTAAACAAAAAAACTTGACTTTGAACGTTGAGATTTTAATTTTTCTATTAAAAAAAAATTTTATTTCTATATCAGATCATTGAATTTAGATATATAAGTTTTATATAAACGATGTGCCTACGTGTACCGACAAAATCCAGCTATTCGTACTAAAATTGGAGTACGAATCGCACACGACCTAATTCAAAATAATATATATACTTTTGCATATTTCGAACAAAAAATTTTAAAAAATGATGAGAAGTGTGTAAGGCTTGAGAATAATAAACAGCATTTCTCTAGGATTCCTAGAAAAATTGAAAACGATTCTTTATTCTAAAGAAATAATTTTAAGAGAATATTTGAAAATATTAAAAAATATTTACAAAATTAACAAAAATGAATAAAAAATATTTATAGTTCCAAATTTGCAGGATTTTTAATAAATTTTAGGCAAAAATTTTGGACAAATTTTAGGAGAAAAACAAATCACTTTGAGAGATGTTTAAAATTTGTAAAATTATTAAAAATTTCAAAAATCTAATACAACGTGTAGAGTTTTTGAGATTTTAAGGTAAAATTTTGTAGCATGTTAAAGATTTTTAAACTATTGAAAATAAAAATAGTATACATTATAATTGAATAACAATAATAGTAAATATTTAATTAATTTATAATATTCAAAATAAATTTAGCCATGTTTATAAAAGTATTAATATCTTATATTTTTTAAATTAATCAGTTTGGTCGTTTTAATCAAAGTCAAAATTTCTCGGGCATTTTTCAGTTTTGTAATGGTTCGCAAACATTTTTAATAATCGATAAAATCAAAAAATTTAAACTTTAAAGCAAACAATTTTTCCGTTTGAATTAATTTTAATTAATAATATATATATAGATATATATATATATATATATATATATATGTTTGTCATAAGTACAACTCCAGGATTTCGCTAGGAGCGGGTGCTCATCTAAAACACTGCACC
>JAUELO010453741.1:0-12968 GCA_032357855.1 Amphibolips quercusostensackenii | reverse complement strand
GAAACTATAACGACAACGTCAACTAGCACCTGCGAGTGAACGAACAGTAGGTGTGAGTCGACAGTACGAGCCATTGACAGGTTCTGACAAGTCTCGACAACGCTCGACCAGTGGGAGGGGAGGGGGAGGGAAGCAGGAAACCGGCGACCGGGGGGGGGGTCCAGCTTCAGTGTAGAGGTGGCACAGACGCTTGTGTGCTCGTAGACAGACATGACCCAGGGACCGCACAATTATTCAAGCGTTTTACTTGAAAATACGCAATGTTGAGCCATTTCCCCCTCCATGAGGATTGGCATAGGGTGACTTTGGCTACTCGGTACGGACCTCTAAGTACCCTCTAATGACTTTTTATCGTAAAGTCATCCTTGGAAGGCATCAGTATCGATTTTAGGCCCATTTTTGCAAAACTTTAAATTTTAGTGTTTTTTAGTGAAATTTCGAGATTTCACCCTCAAAGAACAGACTGGAGATATTATCCGATTTTAAAATTTCAATAAGCGCTGAGTTTCGGATTGGACTAGGACACTTTTCCGCACCCAGGCGTTTTCTGGACGCACAATGTTGGTTTTTCGCCCCAGCCTATTCCTTGGTATTGTCTCCTCCGATGAGAGTTTTGGCTTCGGAAAAGGTATAATGTAATAAAGAAAATCAAAAATAAATAAATAAATAGTAAGTTCTAAAACTGTATGTGCTTCCTGGTAGTGTTGTAGAGATCATGACCCTTGCTGTAACGTTTCACGCGAATTTGTATTTAAAAATTTACTAATTTCTGAATCAAGATAGTTTTAAGTGATGGGTATGCAAAACCAAAAAAAAATGCTACATAACAAAAACCGAAGCAGTTAATATCATGAGCAATCCAGCGCAACTACCAAGATACTCTTGTTTCGGAAATAAAGCAGTAAAGTATAGTAGTAGCCAATGATATTGAATAATAAAAAAAATTAATAGGAATAGAAAAAAATTATTTATATGGATTAGATTGAATGATCCATGCCTTACAGTTTCAAATTTTCTCTCAGCTGTCAATGAACGGTGGCTTTCCTGTTGTTCAATGTCAATTGTCATTCGCTTGCGTCGGATTACTGACAGATGGTCAGGGAAATAACTAGAGACGAAATTCTAATTATTTTTTGTGCTTTTGATTCTTTCAAACCAACTGGAAATTCACACATGTTGAAATCAAGTAATCTATTATTAAATTTGTATGATTTGTTATTCAGTACATTTTGATGAACTAAGTTTGAGGCACAAAGTCTGAGCAAATTATCTGATCGCAATTTGAATTAGTATTATTAGACTTTTAACCAAGTAACGAGTATATATCCAAGTTATCTAAGTTACAATCAGCGAACAAAGTCTAGCACCAATAGTTGTTCTATAGCGTTGTGCCTGTAATCCCTCAGGTCTAGAAACAAATAATAGAGTAACTCGAAGATTGAATAAAACGACAAACAGATATACTATTAGTACTCTTATTGAAAGAAAATCTAACTCAGTATTGAGCCACAATGCTAGCACAGAAAAAAAAATAAAAAGTAGTCTTTATCAGACCGGGTGGCTAGTACAAACTGGATACAAGCTTATCAAAAAAGGGAGAACGTTTATCTAACGAGAAAACACATCTCACTTAATTTTAAGCTACCTTATAAACTGCTTATACTTTATCACGTCACACTTTTGAAAAAACTTTTGCATCACTAAGATTTTGAAATAACTCTAAAACCAATGGTACTATATTTTCACTCATTATTTAAAAAGTAAAACAGAGGCACGGTTAGGGACCACCGATAGCCAGCAGCATAGTCGAGCATTACTGACTAATCGGTGGCGGGAACTCCCCCTTTTAAGAGTTCACGTACGGAACTCCAACGGTCCTTCAGGTGAATTCCTAACAGTCCTGTAGGTGGATTGACTGTTAGCAGACTTTAATCTGTTTCAGGTCGGCAATCAATCTTTGGCTGGGTAGGACACTGAGGCGATGTTTAGACACTGCCCCCTTGAGTGTCCTTCTCTCTGGCATTTCTAGTAGACAGCAGCTACTTAAAAGTTCACTGAGGCCGGTTTTGGTGACCCTGCTTTGAGCTTTTTCTCCCTATCATTATATCTTTAGTCAGCGTATCACGGTCCGTGATACAGCCTGCCATTTGAGGTCACCAGAACCATCCGTTTGGTCACAGATTCCTCTTCCGTATTTTGCGTTGGTTAAGATGCCGAGCCTCCATTACCTCCCTGGGTCAGTATCAATCCAGGAGCTGTAGGGTGAAATGTAAAGAGGATTTTAAATCTGCCTGTTATGTAAACTATTGGAATTTAGGTGATGTCTTGATCGTGCTTTGGATTCAAGTCAACTTAAGTTCATTGTTAGATAGGGTCCCAGTTGCCCTTTTTTGTATATGTTGTGTTTGATGTTTCAATGGGTTCTTTGCTGGTGTTTCTTCCGTCGGTAGACACCGAACTAGAAACGACTGGAAAAAGACGGCGTTTGGTTTTATAAGGTCCTTTGAATTTTCAGCACAACTTAGAGGCCACATTCTCTGACCATTTCCGCTTTTCTTTTGAAACATGATCTCCTATTTTGAAGCTGCTAATGCTTTTATTCTTATCGTAATGTTTCGCTTCTGTCATATACGTGAGATCAAAATGCTGACAAACAAATCTCTTCAGTTGTCCAGCCTTTTCACTCACTGAAACCATTTCGTAGGATTTGGTTCTAGTTATCGGCGTAGCAGTCGATATGGCAACGAATTATTTTCGAAATTAAGGAATTCTGTCTATACTTCTACACGTAAACTTCATTAATCTATTAAAAAATTTAATACTGTTATCCGTGTGGACCACTGTAGGGGCATTTTATCGGGAGACTTTTAGGTCGATAAAAGCTCTGCCAATCGTGAGCCCGTTTGCGCAGATCGGAATGCATTTTACCCATTTTGTGAGAATGTCCTGGAACGTATTTTTACCCTGCTTCACTGGTCAGAAATAGGCTCATAACGTCTCCTGTGCCTACTGTCCACAGTTGTTTGACCACGCGTTAGCATATTAATCCGTCTAGACATTCCTGCTCATCTTCGCACCTACTGTGCCTTTTTTCAATATTCAGGTGTCCCGCCCGGCGTTCCGAATGTGCCTTTGTCACGACTTTCACCCTCTGATCTTCTGGGATTACCAACTTCCGAAAATTTAAGTCGGAAACCAAGAGATTGGTCAAGAGATCTGGAAGATGTAAGTATAATCTGACGTCCTCAAATTTCTAGTCTGAAAATATTTTCGGTCTTTCATGATCGTATCCACTCGACTTAGATACTACGTGTCCGTAGTCTCTGTGATGCTCGCTACTTAGAGATCCTCGTCATCTTTAAACTTTAAAACTTCAATCTCTAGCCTGTATCCTTAAAGTTATAAATCTAACACACCATTGTACCAGTAGGGTTTCGTAGGTTTATTAGCCCCCGGACAGTGCTGTGATCGGTTATGCACTGGGCCAGTACTAGGCTAAGTCCGGAAGCGCTCGCATCAGTTTGCAGATTAAAGGTTTTTTCGATCACGTCTCTAAACGTTTTAAAACGGTCTTTAAAGTTATTTAAAGTTCTGCTATCGTAAAAAATTCTAGTATAAACCGCCGGTATCACAAGGCCATCCCTAGAAACCTTCGTAATTGTTTGACCGTTATCGGGGCTGGGTAGGGAACATCAGATCACCTTTTTCGGGGTCTGCCATAAGAGTGTCTTTGTTGAGGACGAATCCGTAATATTTTCTATTTAACTAGCAAATTTTGTCGGAAGTCTCTGTCACTATTTTGATGTCGTACAAGTAACAAGTGACATTAGGTCTCATTTCGCAGTGAATGCAGTGTATGCTTGGCCTTCCTTTTCTGATGGGATTTAATCAAACGCTGTACTTAAGACTAGTTGAAACTATACCTGGACGCTTTCAATTGTCGTAGAAAGACAGTCATATAGGGCAAAGAATACGCGTTCTTTTAATATTACGTTGAACTTTCGAAAATCTACACAAAGTCTATATTCGCCGACAGGCTTACGAGACATTACAATCGGTACTAACCACTTGCTGTACGATTTTACAGTAATTACCTCGCAGAGCAGTCGGTCTACTATCTCGCTTATACTTTCCCGGACTTCAGGGGAAACTATTCGAAACCCCTTTTTCTTTAGTGCGTGAACCTGTACGTCTATTAAGTGGAAAATGAGGTGAGTCGCACCCAGAGAGCCCTGCAATATTGCAGGGAACTTTATTTTTAAGAATGTCTTGAAAGTTTCCTCCCCTACCTCAAGTAGAGCGGCTACGCCACTATAGCTCTGCTCTTCTTACAAGCTGATTTTCGCATTACATCGAGATAGGATTCAAGAGAAAAAATTTGAAGAATTTTTTCTGTATGAAAATCTCAAAAAAAAGTATATAGCAACTAAAAACTCATAAATATGGTGGCAACATGAATTTCAAAAAAAAAAAATTGCAAAAAATAGTTTTTTTTTTAAATTTCTAAAACGGTACATAGCAACTAAAAACTTGAAAATATAGTGGAGACTAAAATTTTGAGAAAAAAACTATCAAAAAATTTTTTTTCTTCAGAATCTCTAAATCGTTACATAGCAACTGAGAACTAGTAAACATTAGTGGAAACCAAAATTTCGTAAGAAAAAATTTGTAAATTTTTGTTTTCGTTCAAATCTCAGAAGCAGTACGTAGCAACTAAAAACAAGTGAATATTAATGGAAAAAAAATTTTTTAATGAAAGAATTGCAAGAAAAATTTTTTTCGCAAAATTTCAAAAAAGGGTACCTTGCAACTAAAAACTAGTAAATATTAGTGTGAACTAAAATTTCGAGAGAAAAGATTTTTTAAACAAATTTTTTTCTGAAATTCAAAAAAGGGTACATAGCAACTAAAAATTCCTAAATATAAGTGGAAAACGAAATCAAGAGAGAAAAAATCTAACATTTTTTTTCCAAAAAACTAATAAATATTTGTGGCATCAAAATTTCGAGAGTAAAAATTGAACAAATAATTTTTTTCCTCAAATCTTAAAAACGGTACACAGACACTAAATACTGGTCAATGTTAGTGGGAAAAAAAAATTTCAAGAAAAGAATTTAAAAAAAATTGTTCTCCTAAAATCTTAAAAACGTTACATAGCAACTCAAAGCTAGTAAATATTAGTGTAAACAAAAATTCTGCGAGAAAAATTTTGAAACTTGTCTTTCTTTCAAATTGTCAAAAACCGTACACAGCAACTAAAAACTAAGTAATTTTTCTGTGAATCTAAATTTCAAAAGGCAATATTGAGAAAAAAATTTTTTTCAAAATCTCAAAAACAGTACATAGCCACCAAAATCTAGTGAATATTAGAGCAAACCAAAATTTTGAGAAGAAAAATAGTATAAAATTTGTTTTTCAAAATCTCAGAAACAGCACATAGTGACTAAAAACTGGTAAATACTAGTGTAAACCAAAATATCGAAAAAAAATTCAAAAAAAAAATTCTTACTTCCAAATCTTAAAATTTTCGATAGCAACTAGACATCAGTAAGCATAAGTTTAAACCGAAATTTCGGGAGAAAAAATTGAATAACTTTTTTTTAATTCAAAAACGGTACACAGCAACTAAAAACTAGTAAATATTAGTGTCAAAGAGAGTTTCGCGAAAAAAAATTTGAAACAAGTTTTTTTGCCAAAATCTCAAAGACGGTACACAGCAACTAAAAACTAGTAAATGTTAGTAGAAACTGAAATTTCAAGAAAAAAAATTTTTAAAACATATGTTTTTTAAATATCAAAAACGGCTTATTGCAACGAAAGACTTGTAAATATTTGTGGCAAACAAAATTTAGAGAGTGGAATTTTCAAATTTTTTTATATATCAGAATTCGAAAAACGATACATAGCAACTAAAAACTAGTATATATCAGTGGAAACCGAAATTAAAAAAAAAATTTGAAAATTTTTTAATCTTTTTAAATCTCAAAAACGGTACATTGCAGCTAAAAACTCCTAAATATTCGTGACAAACAAAATTTTGAGGAAAAAGTCGAAATTTTTTCTTCCGAAATCTCAAAATCGGCACATAGCAACTCAAAAGTGGTAAATATTAGTGGAAACCAAAATTTTTAAAAAGAAATTTTAAAAAGTTTTTTTCATCTGAAATCTCAAAAACGGTACATAGCAACTAAAAATTATTAAATATTTGTTGACATCAAAATTTCAAAAAAAAAAATTTTTTTTATTTGTTTTTTTCAAAATCCCGTAAACAGTCCGTAGCAACTAAAAACTAGAAAATATAAGTGGAAACAAAAATTTCAAAAAAAAATTAAAAAGAATTTTTTTTTCCAACATCTCGAAAACAGTACATAGGAACTCAAAAATGGTAAATATTAGTGTCAACCAAAATTTCGAGAGAAAAATTTAAAAAAAAAATTTTCTTTTAAAATCTTAAAAACAGTACGTAGCAACTCAAAACTGGTAAATATTAGTGGCAACCTAAATTTCGAGAGGAAAAATTTAAAAGAAATTTTTACTTTCAAAATCTCAAAAACGGTACATAGACTCTTAAAACTGGTGAATATTAGTAGTACCTAAAATTACAATAGACAAATTTCAAAAATTTGTTTATTACATAATGTCAAAAACGGTAGAAAGTGATCGTCCATATATTACGTAAGACGTTTTTCTTTTATTTATATCGCTGTGTCATTCTCAACTTCACAGCAATTTTATTCTCGTCCTTATTTAAAAAAAAAAAGCAAAACGTCTTACGTAATATTTGGACGATCCCAAAGCAACTAAAAACTAGTAAATATTTGTGAAAAAAAAATTTTGAGAGAAAAAATTCAACAAATTTTTTTTCTTTGGAATTCTCAAAAATGTCAAAAACGGTACAAAGCAACTAAAATCTAGTAAATATTAGGGAAAACTAAAATTTTGAAAAAAAAAAATTAAAAAAATTGTTTTTTCCTCAAAAACAGTACATAGCGAATAAGAACTAATAAATATTAGTGAAGATTGAAATTTTAAATAAAACAATTAAAAAATTGTATATCTGCTAAAATCTTAAAAACGGTACAAAGCAACTCACAACTAGTAACTATTCGTGGCAACCAAAATTTCGTCAGAAAAATTTTAAAAACTTGTTTCTTTTAATATCTCGAAATGGTATATAGCAACTGAAAACTAGTAAATATTTGTGAAAACCAAGATCTCGAGAGAAAAAATTTAAAAAAATTGTTGTCTGCGAAATTCTTAAAAACAGTACATAGCAAATAAGAACTAGTTAACATTAGTGGAAACCAAAATTTCGAAAGAAAATGTTAAAGAAAATTTTTTCATCAAAAATCTTGAAAACGGTACATAGCAGCTCAAAACTAGTAAATATTAGTGGCAACCAAAATTTTCAGAGAAATTTTGAAATTTTTTTTTTCATTTAATCTCAAAAGCAGTACATGGCAACTAAATACTAGTGAATATTTGTGGAATCTTAAATTTTGCAAGAAAAATTCAAAAGTTATTTTTTTCAAAAGTCCTGATAACGGTATATAGCAACTCAAAACTGATAAATATTAGTGAAAACCAAAATTTCGCGAGAAAAAATTTCAAAAATTTATTTTTCCTAATAAATTTAAAAAACAGTACATAAAATTAAAGGCTAGTAAATATTAGTGCAAACCATAATTTCAAGGAAAATATTTTGACAATTTGTTTCTTTTAATATCTTAAAAACGGCACATAGCAACTGAATACTATTAAATATTTGTAAAAACCAAAATTCCGTGAACCAAAATTTTAAAAGGAAAAATTGAAGACAATTTTTTTCCCTCAAAATCTCAAAAACAGTACAGAGCAGCTTAAAACTGGTAAATATTAGTGGCAGCCAAAATTTTAAGTAACAGATTTTGAAAATTTATTTATTTTTAAATTTGAAAAACGGTACATAGCAACTCAAAACTGCTCAATATTTGTTGCAACTTAAATTTCATATAAAAGTTATGAAAATTTTTTTTTTATTTTATAATCTCAAAAACGGTACATGGCAAACAAATACTACAAAATATTTGTGGAAACTAAAATTTCAAAAGAAAAAATTGTAAAAAATTTTTTTCTTTCAAAATCTCAAAAAGGGTACATAGCAGCTCAAAACTTGTAAATATAAGTGGCAACCAAAATTTCGAGAAAAATTTTTTTAAAATTTCTTTTTTTCAAAATCTCAAGAACTGGTTATAGCAACTAAGAACTAGTAAATATTTGTGGCAAGCAAAATTTCGAAAGAACACTTTTGAAATTTTTTTTTCCAGAATCTCACAGACGGTACATAGAAACTTAGAACTAGGTAAATATTAGTGGAAACCAAGATTTCAAAGAAAAAAATTAAAAGAAATTTTTTTTGTTTTGAAAATCTCAAAAACGGTCCATAGCAATTTGAAACTGGTGAATATTAGTGGCAACAAAAATTTCGAAAGGAAATTCAGAAAAAAATTTTTCTTCTATAATTTCAAATACGGTTTATAGCAGCTAAAAACTAGTAAATATTAGGAAAAGTCAAAATTTCAAAAGAAAAAGTTAAAAATTTTGGTTTTTCTCCAAAAATTTCAAAAACAGCATGTAGCAACTAAACACTAGTTAATATTAGTGAAAACAAAAATGTCAAGGAAAAAAAAGTAAAAAAAAAATGTTTTCTTTCAAAATCTCAAAAACAGAACATAGCTCTTTAACAATTTTTTTCCCTACTCGTTCAGTGTCTTGTCTTTGGATTTTCTTTCTCGCTCTCCTCCCTATTTCCTTCCTCCTCTGTTACTTGTTCACGTATTAAAATCTTCCGCTATTATAAGCCTACTCTCTTTTCCATTTTCTTCTATCAGTTTTTACATCTTATCTTATCTTATTTTCATCTTATCTTTCCTTATTATAAATTTATTCCTCACTCCTATCACCATTTCTCCTATTGCTCTGCCTTTTTTATTCTTCCACTTTGCATTCAGAACTTGACACTTCAAGCCTCTTGGTAACTTTTATCTTACTCTTCCCTATCCCTTTTTATCTAGCTATGTCTCCATCATTACTACTATATCCCATTGCTCCAAATAGCTCATTAACTTTCTATCCTTTTTCTGTAATCCTCCTATCTTCCAGTAACATATCATTCATTCTTTCTTACTTTTTTTCGTTGTATCTTTTTCTTTCTTACTTTTTTTTGTTTTTCTATCTCCCGTTTCCTTTTATCCTAGTTTCCCTGCACCTTATTTCTTACTATATATTTTCTTTCTCTATCCCAATCCTACCACACACCTTATATCTTTATTCTGCCATACTTATCCTACGTTTTACTGCCCTTCCTTCTTTCCTCTTCAGCTATTTGCCTTTACTTGTACTGCATCTTCCTTTTTACCCATGTCAAAACATTATCTTTTTCAGCCGAGCTTCCATATAACACACTCTTCTTCAACAACACTTCCTTCTTATGTTCCTATTTCTTTAGTTCCACCAGTACTATTCTTTCCCCTTTTCTCTTTTCCCTTCATACACTTCGCACTTCCTCTATCTCTACTTTAGCATTAATCCTTTTAAGTGCTTCTTCTACTCATTCCTTCAGCTCCTTCTTCTTTAATCTAAGATCCTCGATCACGATATTTAATTTTCTTTCTTCTCTCTTCCTCTTCCCTTTTTATTCTTTATTCTATCATTTTCAGCCTTTTTTTCTCCTTATTTTTACTCTTTCTACCTCTAAGCTCCCGGTTTGAGCTTTCTATTTTTGGCATCCCACCTTCAAACTGTGCTATCTTTTAATTCAGCTCTTTCTGCTTTTCTAATCTTTTTTCTAAAGTCTGCACTTTCTTCTCTAATTTTTCCCTAACTTCTTCCCATTCCCCTATCTCTTTCTTAAGCCCGGACATTTCTCTTCTAATTTCTGATTTATTTCCTCTTCTCTTTCTTACTGCCTTATTTCATACATCTGTATTACTTCTATTATCATTTTACGCATTTCATCTAGCTTTAAATTTTCTGTCTCTATTGGCCCTATCTTTTCAACTTTGTCTGTATCATTACCCTTGTCTTTCTCCCCCTCTTCAGTTTGGTTTTTTTCCGATGGTGTTCTGTACATTTTCGAAGTCTATAATAGTCCTATAATAGTGAAATTAGAGGGAGAAAAAACTCATTAAAATATAGATAAGAAGGAATCAAAGCCTAAAAGAGCAGAAAAAGAGTAATGGTCAAAGGAAGGAAAAGAAAAGTTTGAAGAAAAGGTCAGAAATATCAAACTGTAAAAGTGGAATGTAGACGTGGATATGAAAATAGTGATAGAAGAAATGAAAAGATAATTAGAAAGTACAAGCAAAACAGGGGATAGTGAAAAAGACAATAGAAATGGATGAAATGAGGAATGCAAACAGAAAAAAGAAGGTCAGGAAGGAATTATTAAAAATCAAGAAAAGGGAAAAGTAGTGGAGAAGAATATAGGAAAAGAAAGAAGAAGTATGCTGAGTTGTGTGATAAAAAAAAAAACAGAAGAATAACAAAAGGTTTGAGGAACAGGCGGTGAAGGCAAGAACCGAAGAAGAGGCTTAGAAGATAGTTAATCGATAGAGAAAAAGAAGGAAAAGAGTAAACCAGGATATTGAGATGGTAGAATGGATAAAATATTGTATAGATTTTTTGGGAGGGGTGGAGAGAAAAGTTAGAAAAGAAGGAAAATATGGCTGAGAAAGAATTAAGAAATATGACATTGCAAGAAAAGAAATAGCTAAGGTGTTAGAAATGATAAAATATGGAAAGGCACCTGGTATAGACGAGATTTAAATTGAAGTCTGGAAATATAGCGGGACAGAATTAAATAAATGGACATGGCTAATGTGCAATAGAGTATGGAGAGGAGAGGGGTGGCCAGAGTTGTGGAGGAAGAAGTAGTGATACCCATAGTAAAGAAAGGCAAGGGAAAGGAGGTTGAAGATTATAGAGAAGTGACACTTGTGCGAACATTGTATAAAGTTTATGTGACGGTTTTATCAGAGAAGTTAAAGAAAGAATTCTAGGAAGAGAAGATAGAGCCACCAAATCAGACAGGGTTTAGGAAAGGGATGGTTGTGATGAACAATACATAGGTCCTGAACTATTGAGTAAATAAAAAATTCAAAAGGAGAAAGGGACAATAATAGCAATTTTCGTGGACTTAAAGACGGCTTTTGACTCATTAGACCGAGGCGAGATAGAAAAAGTTATGGTGAAAAAGAGGATAGTAGAGAGATCAATGAAGAGAATATCGCAAATGTTTAGAGAAACAAAAAGCAGGGTGAACGTGGGAGAGCGACCTAGAAGAAAAAATAAAAAGAAAAGGATAGGGAGGAGTCAGAATAGGGAACGAATAGATATTACACTGGCATACGCGGACGATATTGTTTTGATTGCAGAGGATGAAGAAAGGATGGCAAGTTTAATTACAGGATTCAAGAAATACTGAGATGGGAGAAAATCAAATCTAAATGTAAAAAAGACAAAGATAATGAGGTTTAGAAATGGAGGGGGGAAAATAAATGGACTGGGAGATGGAAAGGAATAAAGCTAGAAAAAGTGAAAGAGTTCAAATATTTGGGAAATACCTTGCAAACAAACGGAGACCATAGATCACGTATAAGAGAAAGGGTTACAAAGAGCAGCAGGAGTAATGAGACAGATATGGAGTATAGGAAAAAAATAAGCTAAAAAAATTGGAGGGGGAGAATGTGGCTATTTGATACGCTGGTATGGTCGGCATTAAGTTACGGAGCAGAGATATGGGAATGGAAAAAAAGGAAAGAGATTAGGAGTTTACAAGGAAGATATATAAGGTAGACGTTAGGGATAGATTGCAGGACGCCATGATATATGGTAAGAAAAAAAGCACAAAGGGATAAATTAATTACTAGAGCGGGAAAGAGAGCACAGAAATTTGAAACGAAGCTAAGGAAAGGAAAGAAACGGAAGCTGTCAAAAAGTGTTTGATATAGGTGCGGGAAAGGAGAGGGAGGTCAGTAGAATTAGCGAGATAGGAAGAAGAAAGAAGGAAGTTTTTTAATGATAAAGATGTAGAAGACTTGACTGGAGTAGACTATGGAGAATTAGAAAAGTGGGATAGAGAGAGACAATGAATAGAAAGATGGGGGATGATTGAGGAATCTAAATATAATAAATGGTATGAGATTATAAAAAAGGAAGGAGTACCAAAGTATGTAGAGAAGGGATGGGGATCAGGGAGGTGGACAAGAATAGCAAGACTCAGATTGTGAAACGAGGTAAGTAAAGGAATATACTGGGAAAAGAAAGAAATTAGAAAGTACAGAATCTATGAATGTGAAGAGAAAGCATGAAAGCACGTATGGAAAGAATGTAGAAAAGGAATAGAAGATAAAGAGAGCTGGCAAGAGAATGTTATAAAAAATTTAGGAGAGGTTGGATAGGGGGAAGAGTGGATGAAGGATTTGAAAAGGGCTAGAGAAGCGAATGAGAAAAAACAAAAAAATGGATGTGAAAAAAAGTGTCAACATGGAGTTTCAAAAGAACTTGACAGAAAAAGAAAATAAAAGTCGCTCAGAATAGAAGCGGCAAGAAGCAAGAAGAAATTTTTTTTTAAGTTTTCCTTCTTCCAAAATCTCAAACACGGTACATAGCAACTTAAAAGTGGTAAATATGAGTAAAATCCAAATTCCAAAGGAAAAAATTTTAAAAAAAATTTTTTTTCAAATTACAAAAGCTGTACATAGAAACTGAAAACTAGTAAATATTTGTGACGATCAAAATCTGGAGAGAAAAAATTAAAACAATGATTTTTCTTTTGGATCTCAAAAAGGTTACATAGCAACTAAAAACTCGTGAATATTCGTGAAAACTAAAATTCCGAAAATAAAAATAAAAAAAAATTTTTTCTACCAAAATCTCAAAAAGGGTACATAGCAACTGAAAACTGGTACCCATTAATGGCAAGAAAA
>JAUELO010453726.1:0-10354 GCA_032357855.1 Amphibolips quercusostensackenii | reverse complement strand
TCTTACTTTCCGATTTTTTCGGTTAAATTTTTAATAATGGCCATGATGCAGCTCTTGATCCTCACTTTGGTGGCACTTTATCTCGGTGAGTATAAGTGAAGAAATTAAAGTATCAAACAAAAATTTTGTTGTGCGTTTTTCGGCCATTTTCAACAATTCCTGATAAAAATTGAAATCTTTTTTGGTTAAAATATCGGCTATGGCTTTTTTCATTGCGAATTCATTTTTTTGTTGAAAATACAACCATATGGTTAAAAATTGTACTTTATTAAAAATTAATTTTTTTTTGTGTGCAAATTTAACTACTTTTTTAGCGAAAAAATTATTCTTCTTGCCTAAAAATTTATCTTTTTGTTTAGAAATTCGTTACTTTGATTAAAAATTTCACTATTCCGTTAAAAATTCTTGTTTCTTACAATGTTTTTTTTTACTGAAAATTATAATTCTAGAATTAATTTTTTTTCAAGTCAAAAAGTCACAATACTATTTTTTGTTGTATATACTTTTTTTGTTAAATATCAATTTTTTTGTTTGAAAATATACCTATTTTATTTAAAGTTACTTTTTTCTAAATTGATTCTTTCTTCAAAAAAATTTAAATTTGAATTTTTCGTTAAAATATTATGTTTCAGAGCGATTGGTCTAAAGCTCGATAATTCTGGTAAAAATGGAACTGTTATATCACATAATATCTTTTTTCCTGAAAGTTTAGATTTTCAACTGAAAATGTAACAACTTAATTTTTGGTTGAAAATATATCTTTTTCAGTTGGAAATTCCACATTGAATTAAATCGATAGGATTTCTGCTGAATTTCATTCTGAGTTAAAATATCTCAAAATTACCCCCTCATAAGAAAAGTAAGATTTACTAAACATAATTTTTTAATTTTCAGGATTTTCAGTTTGTTACGATTCTCTTCATCCACCCAGGAAAGAAGGGTACACCTCGGAAGAAGCTTTAGTAGCATTTTTCAATATAACGAATCAGGATTTAAAAGTAAATTGTAAGAAACTTGAGAAAAACGAAAAGAAAAGGTGGAAAAATATAGAGAATGCTCTTCAAGAACTTTCAAAAGCTGTAATCGCAGATGAAGCCTGGAATGGTGATTTCGAGCATCAAAAAAAAGTCATCAAAGTAGCGCTACCATGCGCAACGAAAAAGGAAAGGCAGGAGAAACTGGATTACTATAAGGAACTGTAAGTTGGTTTAATGTTTTATATACGTATTTTGAACTATTTTTTAGATAAAGTTTTTCTTTCCTTGCGACACCTACCTTCCACCTCCTTACTTATCTCTTAACTTTCCAACTAACCTCCCCTCACTTGTTTACTTCCCTTCTACTTCCCCCACGCTTCACTGCTGCTCCTTACCTAGTGGCCTATCCCAAATACACCAAATACACATTCCTGACTTTCTTAACTCTACTACGTTACTTCGCATACTTCCCCTTTAAACCACCCAAGTCCTCCCCCCACTAATTCCCCTTCACTTATCCTTCTTTTGACCTTCCCTCTCATATTGTCCTCTTATACATTTAATGGTGACCAGCGACCTTAAAAACCTTAAAAACCTGAAAATTTTTTTGAATTTTTCACTAGAACCTTGAATTTGATTTTTTTTTTGTTTCTGTTTGTAAAACAGTCATTCTATTGAAAAGCGGAAAGCAATTCAAATCTTTCAGTCTATTATAAGAAAAACATTTTGTTAAGAAAAAATCTTGCTGCGAAACAGTTTTTTATTTAACGTAATATAATTTACCTTTTGTTTAGTACAGAGAAAATAAAAAGATTTCAAAGCACTTTTTGTATAAAATAACCATTGTTTTATAGATTTCAATGAATATACTTCAATATTGTAAATAGTTCTGTAAGTTTTTAATATCTTTTTCGCTGATATAAAATGTTAAAATATTCACTTTTTTGTGATATTTAACTTAAAAATTATAAAAATTATTACTTACAAATTTTAATGCCGATTCAGTTTCAGAATAAGAATAAGTTATATACAACGGATTTTTCGAGGAGTTGACCAATCAAGTTTTGAGTGTACACCAGGAATTCGAAAAGTGACACAATTTTGTTGAAGATTTCGAAAGATTTTAAAACATTCAAAAGGATTTCGAACCTTTCACAAGAGATTTTACAGATTTTAATGATTTAAAAACCTTCAACGATTTAAAGGATTTCAAAAATTTTAAAACATTTTTAAACATTTCAGAACATTTTGGAAGTTTTAACAAAGATTTCAAATAATATAACGACTTCAAGAATACAAGGGTTGCAAAGATTAAAAATAGGCGCCTACACTAGATATGAAAGATATTTACAAAATTTTGTAAATATTATAAAGATTTTATGACATTTAAAAAATTTTAAACGATTTCTAATTTTTTTATAAGACGTCAAAAGATCTTACAATGTTTTTGAATATTTGAGTGATTTCAAACGAATAGAGAACATTTCAAAAAGATACCGCAAATATTTAAAAAATATTTATAAGGATAGAAAAGGTTTCAGGAATTTTCAAAATTTGAAATGTACACCAGATTATAAAAATTCAAAAACTCTTCAAAGGATCAAAGGAAGATTTCACAAATATTTCAAAGATTTCATCAAGATTCCAAACAAGTAAAAAATTTTTTAGAAAGATTTTACAATTCTTTCAAAGAATTGATAGGGATTCTAAAAAATTAGAAAATTCTTTAAGAATTCAGAGAGGGTACATTGCATCAGCTTTTAAAGATTTTTAAACACTTGAAATCTTTAACAAAGATTTCACAAATATTTCAAAAATTTCGCAAAACTTTCAAAGCTTTTTAAAATATTTCAAAGGATTAAAAAAATATAAATTTTTTAAAATAATTTCAATTGTATACGAAAGATTTCAAAAAGATATCACACATATTTTAAAGAATTCGTGAAGATGTCCAAAGATTTTAAAATATATCAAAGTATTTTAAATATTTCACAAAAATTTCACGTATTTGAAAGAAATCAAAACTTTAAATAGATTTAAAGGATTTCAAAGATCTTAAAAAATTAAAAAGGGTTTTTAATAATTTTAGAAAATTTGAAAGAGATTTCATATACTTCAGTCATTACGAGATTTCAAGGATTTTAAGCATCGCAAATATTTTAAAAAGGCGTGTATACTAAATTCAAAAAGTTTTTTAAGAAGGTGTCTAAATATTTCAGAGATTACAAAATATTTCTAAAATTTAAAGCAATTTCAAAATTTTCAAGATGATTTTAAAATATTCATAAAAAGTGCTTAAACATTCCAATAATTTCGAACGAATACAGAAAAATTCAGAAACTTCCCACAAATAGTTCGAAGAATTCATAGGGGCTTCAAAGATTGATACAACTTTCAAAATTTTTATAAGTACAACAGAGTCTAAAGATTAAAAATACTTAAAGTTTACAGAAAGATTACACAAATATTTCAAAGGTTTCATAAGGATTTCCATATTGTTTAGAAAATTTCAAGAGATTCTTGAAAAGATGTTGAATGTTTCAATTACTTTAAACGAATAAAAAATATTTCACAAATATTTCAAAGAATCAGTAGGTAGTACTTCAAATAATTTGAAGAATTTTTAAAATATCAGAAAGGATACAGTACACCAGATTTCATAGATTCAAAAACACTTCAAAGATTACAGGAAGATTTCGCAGATATTACGAGGATTTCTTCAAGCTTTCACATTTTTTAGGTTTTAATATATTTTCAAAAAATTTTGGAATCTCTAATGATTTTGAATAATTACAAAAGATTTCACACATATTTCAAAAAATTCATAAGGATTTCAGAAAATATCATGAATTTCAAAAGTTTAACTGGAGTGAAGTATACCAGATTTAAAAGGTTTCAAAACATTGCAAACATTTTTAAATTTAAAATGTTTTGGAAGATTTTCGAAAGATTTTAAGTATTCTAGTGACATTAAAAGTATGAAAAAGGCGTGAAGAAGATTTTATAAAGAATTTTCAGGGATTTTAAAAGATTGAAAAAATGTTGAAGATTTTAAAAGGGGTACAGTACTCCAGATTTCAAAGAATTTAAACAATTTGAACATCTTAATTTCAACATTTTTTAAAAATATTTTAAAAGAATTCAAGAAGATTTTGAATATTTTTAATGATCTTAAACGAATGCAAAAGACTTCAGAATGATTTCACAAATATTTTCAGGAATTCATCAAAATTTGAAGATTTTAAAGATTTATAAAATTTTGAAGATTTTAAAAGAGTTTAAATTTTCTGAAGACTTTAAAAGATTTCAATAAGTTTTAAAATACTCCAGTGACTTTGAACGAGTACAAAAGATTTTAGAACAGTTCTTCACATACTTCCCCTTTCAACAACCCAAGTTCCTCTCCACTTATCCCCCTTCACTCATCCTTCTTTTGACCTTCCCTCTCATATTGTCTTTACCATACTGACCCTACTACCTCGACCCTACTTTATCACCACTACATTCCTTTGCATACTTTTTCTCGCCTTATTTTCACTTCCACTCTCTACTCCTCCTAATTGCACCTCTCATAATTCCCCTCCACTACTACCTCTTTTATACATTTCATGGTGACCAGCGACCTTGAAAACCTTGGAAACCTGAAAATTTCTTCGAATTTTTCACGAGAACCTTGAATTTGATTTTTTTTTGTTTTTGTTTTTTAAACATTTATTTTATTGAAATGCGAAGAGTAATTCAAATCTTTAAGTCTATTATGAAAGAAACATTATGTTAAGAAAAAATTTTGATACGGAAAAGTTTTTTATTTATCGTGATATAATTTATTTTTTCTCTATCACAGAAGAAATAAAAAGATTTCAAAGCACTTTTTGTAGAAAATAATAATCGTTTTAAAGATTTTAATAAATATACTTTAATATTGTGAATAGTTCTGTGAGTTTTTAATATCTTCTTCGCTAATATAGAATATTAAAACATACATTTCTTTGTAAAAATCAAGTTACAAATTATAGTAATTATCACTTGGAAATTTTTATGTTGATTCAGTTTCAGAATTAGAATGAGTTGTATACAACGGATTTTTCGAGGAGTTAACCAATCGAGTTTTGAGTGTACACCAGAATTCGAAAAGTGATACAATTTTGTTGAGGATTTCAAAAGATTTCAAAATATCTAAAAGGATTTTCAACATTTTACAGATATTTCACAAATTTTAATGATTTAAAAACCTTTAACGATTAAAAGAATTTTAAAGATTTTGAAACATTTTAAAAGGTTTTAGAAAATTTTGGAAGATTGAACAGAGATTTCAAATAATTCAACGATTCTAAGATTTCAAGGTTGCGAAGATTCAAAAATGGGGCCTACACTAGATATAAAAGATTTTTACAAAATTTTTCAAATATTTTAAAGATTCCGTGAAATTTTTAAAAATTTTCAACGATTTCAAATTTTTTTAGAAAATGTCAAGAGATTTCACAATGTTTTTTAATATTCGAGTGATTTTAAGCGAATAGAGAAGATTTCAGAAAGATACTTCAAATATTTAAAAGAATTTATAGGGATTGAAAGAGATTTCAGAAACTTTCAAGATTTGAAATGTACACCAGCTTGAAAACATTTAAAAACACTTTCAGCATTAAAGGAAGATTTCACAGATATTTCAAAGATTTCATCAAGATTTTAAAACGTTCCAGAAGATTTCAGGAGATTTTAGAAAAGATTCTGATTGTTTTAAAGATTTGAAACGAGTTAAAAATTTTTTTTAAAGATTTCACAAATATTTCAAAGAATTAACAGGGATTTCAAAAGATTAAAATTTTTTAAAGATTTTCAAAAGCGTACAGTACACCAGATTTTAAAGATTTGAAAACACTTAAAAGATTTAGAAAAAATTTCACAAATATTTCAAAAATGTCGCAAAACTTTCAAAACTTTCAGAATATTTCACAGGATTTAAAAAATATTTGGAATTTTTTAATAATTGCAATTGAATACAAAAGATTTTAGATAGATTTAAAGTATTTTAAAGATTTCAAAAAATTTAAAAAGGTTTTAAAATATTTCAGAAAATTTTAAAAAGATTTAAAATATTTAAATTATTTCAAGATTTCAAGGATTTTAAGCATCGCAAATATTCAAAAAAGGCGTGTACACTAAATCTAAAAGTTTTCTAAGAAGTTTTCTAAATATTTTTAAGATTACAAAATATTTCTAAGATTTTTAGCAATTTCAAAATTTTTAAGGAGATTTTAAAACATTTAATAAAATTTTTGAAGATTCCAATGATTTCGAACGAATACAGAAGAATTCAGAAATTTTACACAAATATTTCGAAGAATTTATTGGGATTTCAAAGATTCATAGAATTTTCAAGATTTTTAAATGTACACCAGATTTTAAAGATTTAAAAACACTCGAGGTTTAAAGAAAGATTTCACAAATATTTCAAAGATTTTATGAGGATTTCAAATTTTTTAGAAGATGTTAAATATTTTGATTGCTTCAAATCAATACAAAAGGTTTCAGAAAGATTTCAAAAATATTTCAAAAAATTGATAGGTATTTTTAAAGATTAAAATTTTTTTTTTAATTTCAGAAAGGATACAGTACACCAGATTTCAAAGATTCACAAACACTTCAAAGATTAAAGGAAGATTTGCAGATATTTTAAGATTTCTTAAAGCTTTCACAGTTTTTAGGTTTTAAAATATTTGAAAAATTTTTGGAATCTTCAATGATTTCGAATAATTACAACAAAATTCAGAAAGATTCTAAACATATTTTGAAGAATTTATAAGAATTTCAAACAATATCGTGAATTTCTGAAATTTAGCTAGGGTACATTATACCAGATTTGAAAGGTTTTAAAACGTTGCAAAATATATTGAGATTTGATTTTTTTAAAAACATTTTTAGCAGATTTCAAATGTTCTAGTGATATTGAAAGTATAAAAAAGGCGTCAAAAAGATTTGACAAAGAATTTCCAGGAATTTTAAAAGATTTAAAAAATGTTGAAGACTTTAAAAGGGGTACAGTACTCCAGATTTCAAAGAATTTAAACAATTTAAACATTTTAATTTCAAAATTTTTCAAAAAGATTTTAGAAGATTTCAAAAAGATTTTTAATATTTTAATGATTTTGAACAAATGCAAAAGATTTAAGAATGATTCCACAAATATTTTTAAAAATTCATCAGAATTTTAAGATTTTAAAGATTTACAAAATTTTAAAAATTTTAAACATTTTTAAATTTTCTGAAGACTATGAAAGATTTCATAAAGTTTTTAAATACTCTAGTGACTTCAAAAAAATACAAAAGATTTTAGAAGGGTTTCATAAATATTTCTTAGATTTAGCAAGTATTTTAAAAGATTTAAGAGATTTCAAAAATGATGAATTTCTCAAGAATTTGAATAAATTGCAAAGAATAAAGAAATATTTCAAAAATATGTTAGAGATTTTATACAGATTTTAACAAATTTCACAAAAATTTCAAAGATTTCAAGAATTTAAAAAATTAAAAAATTTTTTTAAAGATCCCAAAAGATTTTCCAAAGATTTTACAGAAATTGAAAGGGTTCACAATAATTTTAAATACTCAAAAAGATTTTAACAGATTTGAGAGGTATGAATGGTTGCAAAGGCTTTACAAAGATTTAGAAATATTTGAAAAAACAAACGGTTATTTCATTATTTAATGTGAAAAGAGGAAACTTAGAAAAACTTCATTTCTTGACCTAAAAATCCTGGAAAAGACCTTGAATTTTCTTCCTAAGAATAGCTGGACACCCTGCATTTGTTCCAATATCCCCTTTCTCTGCTACTTGCACTACTCCTTAGCCCTGCCGTTTGGGGTTACGAAACCCTAGAAAAAAATTGTTAATAAAATGAAAAATTATATTAAAGCAAACAGAAATTTCTTTGATTCAAAAAAAAAAATTTTAGACTAAAATTTAATGAATATCTTGATGATTTTAAGAAATTTTCGATGTTGGTTGAGGATTGATCCTTTTTGTTAGAAACTGGTCTCTTGTCAATGAACTGAACTGTTTTAGAATGAAAATTAAAATCAATTTCTGTTAAAATACTAATTATGCATTACATTTTATTACATGAAGAATTTTTTTTTCTCTGAAATGCAAAAAAAAAAGTCACGCATAGCATGCAAATGACGATGCTAATGCTTAAATTGAACATCTTTTCATTTTCAGACCCAGAGGAGATCCATAAAAAAGTGCGTGAAGTGGAAAAAAAAGGTAATATATTTATGATGGCTTTTGACCTTTCTACAATATAATTATAAGTTATTGTTATCATTAACTGGCACTGTGGTCTAGTATACTGTTAAAAAAAATAATTTTTTTATAACAAAAATTAGCACGCTCGCTACTTGATTATAGTTGAACTTAAGTCCGCTGTACTATACACAGGTTTTACTGCGATTTTCCTTGTGTACTGCAAAAAAAAATGTAGGTAAATACTAGTACAGTTATTTAAAAGACGGGCGCAGCCGCTGGTGTGATGAATCAGTAGAATTATTCTTAAAGGGAGAATATGTAAATGCAATGTGGTGTCCTGTAATAATGAAAATATGTATTATTTAATAAAATGTTATTACTTTATTTTAATCTGCCGTTTGCTTGTGAACAAAAAATATTTTTTCTTAAGTTATTAAAATACCTTTTTGTGATATTTGACTCATTTTATTTAAAAAAATTCATTTATATAATTGTTGTATTATTGTATTATTTAGAACTGTATATATGTTTAGTATCGAGTTTGGTAAGTGACTCTTACGTATCGTTGTACAGCAAACAAGATATCCACTTTATTTTCGATATCATGAAGATTGGAACAAAGAATAAGTATTGGTCACCCTCGCAAAATCGCAAGTAGTTAATTTTTAGATGCGGCGCAGTTACGCAGTGCATTCCTTGCACAAGGTCGTAGCCATGAGGAGTTTCAATACAAAAGAAAACAGAAAAGAATACTGAACATTCTGGCCAACTGAAAGTAAACTTTTTGAACAATCTAATTACCATTAGTGAATATTCTGAAAGGTATACTAATATCTAACTTAAGTATATTAGTTAAATAACCGAAGCTTTGTAGTAAACCATATACATGAAAACAATCAACACTAAGTTTATAATCTAATTCTATGCAGTACACATAATTATAGTAGTTTGAAATATTTTAAGAGTTCTGATTCATAAACTGTTCTTACATAATACATCAACAGTTAATAGTTAATCGGTAGTGGGCAAAACTGTTTTACAGTCCGTTTTACAGTGCTTGTAGAAGTTTGAATTGTTACTACTTGAACTACGCCGTCTTCGCCAGGATAAAGTCCTTCTACTCGACCCATGTGCCACTGCAGGGGAGGCACATTATCTTCCTCCAGTAGAAAAAGTGCGCATTTTTTGATGTTATCTTTGCCGGTGATCCATTTACCTCTGGTTTGCAAATGATGCAAATATTCTATCTTTATAAGATGCTGCCAGCGAGATAAACAATTATCAGGTGTATCAAGAAAGGAGGTTTGAACAGCTTCTATAATTGATTTTCCTATTAGGAAATGGGATGGAGTCAAAGCAATAAGGTCATAAGGATCAGAAGGATTAGGACATAAGGGTCTTGAGTTTAAAACTGCTTTGATTTGTGTAAGCAAGGTAAAGCTTTCTCCAAGAGTCATTGTTAAGCTCTTAGTAATGGTATAAAAATGTTTTTGCATAGACTTAACGGCGGCTTCCCATAACCCTTCAAAGTATGGTGCTCGTGGTGAAATGAATTTCCAGTGCATCTTTCTAGATGCTAAATTTCCGTAAATTTCCTTCTAATGAGATTTCGCAAATTCATGCATTTCTCTAAGTTCTCGGTTTGCGCCCAAGAAGTTCAATTCATTAAGCGTGTGAATTTTATTACAGATACTTCTTCTAGAAATAAAGTAAGTTAAAGCCGCTAAAAACTTTTCAGTCGTCGAATCCGACACGAGCTCGAAATGAACGACCTTCACACTTAGGCAAACAAAAACAGCAACATAGGCCTTCAATTCATGCACTCTTCCTCGTCGTCTGCTTTTCCTGAGTTTGATAGGTCTTGCGTAATTAATACTAGTTATAGTGAATAGTCAAAGATTTCCAGAGAACTTTTCTTCTTCTAGATAAGGGCTAAAATCGGTAACTGACAGAACTCAATAATTGCTCTAGCCCACAGTGTAGTAGTCTACTATGTTCTTGTCGAAGAATAAATGTCCTTACAGGATGCTTGGAGGGAAGTAATATAGGATGCTTTTGATCAACTGTGACTTCTGGTTTATAAATTCTACCACCTACTCTTATTATTCCCTTTTTGTCGAGATACAGTGAC
>JAUELO010453720.1:0-12969 GCA_032357855.1 Amphibolips quercusostensackenii | reverse complement strand
CAGCCTTGGAGGAGATTATGTTGAGAAATAAAAAAAAAAATTCTTAAAAACGTTGTTTTTCTTGGTCAGGCCGGAAAATTATCAATCCACCCTCGTATTTGGAGCTAGTGTAAATTTTATCAAATATCCACTAAACTTTTTGCTTCCGGACAATCGGGTTTATGGACAAAATTAAAGTTGAAATATCACAACTTTAATCAGTGTCAGTGCTATTTTTATTACTTCATTTTGTTATTCGAAATTCACAGCGCAAGAAATGTGCAGACATAAAAGAGTTTTATATTTTAATTTGGAAATACGTTTTCAGCTCTAAATAACACGCAGCTACATAAAACACTTATAAATTTTTGAATTTGTATACATGAGCACGAAGCGTTTCTCCACTTTATTCAAAATCGACCTTCTTTTACAAGCTCAGTATACGAAACTGATCCTTCTGAATCGTGGGCTCAAGTTAATTTGAATATCGACACCCGAGTCTACCGGATTTGTCTCGAGAGGAATCTTATTCCGCACCATTGACACGTATTTACCTGAAACAGGAAGTATGTATTTACTCTTTTCCGAGCTACTTTGCAGTAATTTACGATTTAAAAAAAAGCTTTTCCCTGACGAAAAATAACATTCAACCTGTCGTGCAAATTACATTCTTAGAAATTATCAGACTAAGAATTGTATTCAGTTGGTTCAATTTAACAGCAAAATGCATTTGAAAAATTAATCCAAGTAGGTCAAGCACCTGAAATAAAAGGTTTCTTATTCCTTTTCCTTACACTTATTTGCTCTTCTACCAGATTACGTTCCGCTTAACTCACCCCACTTCACAAACTCTAAGCTTTTCCTTTACCATTCCCTTTATCTTTCTCTATTCCTTTCGTCTTTCCCTCTTCTCATCCTCTTACCCCTTCTCTATTTCATACCCCTCACTCTACCCTTCTCACTAAACATCACTTTAATCTTCTTCCCCTTATCTTTCCTCTTTCTGTTACTTTCATACTTTTTCTTTTCTACATCCATTATTCTTGTCCTTAGCATTTCCCTCGCTTTTTTATCACTTCATTCGAATCCCTTTCTCCTGGTCTCTTCTTGACTACCTGTTCCCTTAGCCTATCCTCAATCTCTCACTTTCTTTCTTTAGCATGTCCCCCACCCCTACCCCTAAAAGCTACGCATTGTCCATTCCATTTACTCTCTTCTAGGCTCTTCCTTATCCCCTGACACCTCATCTTTTTCTCTTATTATTCTCATCACAAACTCTTTACCCCTACATGTTGCCTCTTCATAAGTTATCCCCTCCTCGTTTTAAAATCTCTTATTGACAGTCAGACACAGCCAAATTTACTTAAAAAATGTGAAAGAGTGACCTGTTTTTACCAAAAAAGTGAATAAAAATTACTAATGTTTTTCTCGGTTGCAAACAATCCGATATAAATTTTAGTAATTCAAGGCGCTCATTTTACGAATTCTTTGCTTTCTGTTAGCAATGTATTTGCTTTCTTATAGAAAAAGCATTAGTAATTTTTCAAATAATAGATAAACTAGAGTTTTTATTTTGACCTATTTAAAAACAGAAATTTAAAAAAAAAACAAAATGACAAAATAACACCAAAATTTTTTTAAATACAGTGAAAACTCAGGCAAATCAAATTTTGTATTTAAAATGGTGATTTTTCGAGATGAAAAAAAAGGGCAAAATTCTGTCACACACTCTCTCTTATCCAGCTTTATAATTTTTTTTTTAAATATCATCAGAATCGTTTTTATTTAAAAATCCATAGTCAACAATTTTTTATTTATTCATGCATCCCTTTCTATTTATGTTGATAAAGAAAGTTTTTCTGTTTAAAACAGATGTTCTAAATATTACGAATGAGCATAACATCCTCACTATCTAAAATGTATATTAATATTATAGATAAATCTGTTTTCCTTGAATTAAGGAATCTTGTATGTTCTTGCAAAGATTCAAATATATGTTCAAAAAAAAAGGTTGTACTATCAAAAATCATTTTTTTAAATATTATAAATTACCATAGTTTCCTGACTCTTCAATAAAGTGTACTAATATTATAGGTCAATCGATTCGTCTTGAATCAACACATCGTTTCTATTGTTACATAAACTTGAAATTATAAGAATGAGAAAATTTACACTATGAAAATCGATTTTTAATATAATATAAATGACCATTACTTTCTTACTGTTTAATAAAATACACTAATATCATAGACACGCACTACAAACACAACCTACGCACACACACACACATACATACACCTACATACACACACATACATCCGGAGAATTGATTAGAACATTGTACATATTAGACATTTCAAAATTGAAAAACTTTTGATCAAATCAATTCAAAATTTTCTGAAAATGTTACCATTACTCTATGATGAAGCAAAAAAACTATTTAATCAACTAAAATTCAAGTAAAAGAGGAATTTGAAAAGAGTCAGGAGGTATCGATGATATTCATAAAATGTTAAGTAAATTGTTCAAAAAATCAATTGAATTAAATTAAGATATTTATTTCAGAATATTCCACTAGCTTAAGGTGAATTAGAGTGAATTAAAACAAATCGATGGAATATAAAGACAATTTGAAAAATGAAAACAATTACAAAGAATTATTGTTTTTTTTATTTCAAGATAAGCTAATAAAAATTCAGGGTGCATTTTGAATAAATTTGAATCAGATAAAAATTAAGAAATATTTTAGCGATTTCAATAAAATTAGAGAACGCTTTGAATAAATTAAGGGTATTCTAGAGACTTTGGTGGAATTTAAAAAAATCTGAAAAAATTAAACTAAAGAATTTGTGTGAATCAAAAAGTTTTCATTATTTTAAGAAAAATGGAAGTGAATAAAAATAAGTGTATATTCAACAAAATTTAAGTGTATAGAAAAAACCAACGAATTACATAAAGTTGTGTTTAATTTAAAGAAATTTGAAAAAAAAAGAAAAGAACTTGACGAAATTGATACAAATTCAAGGCTAGTTAAAAATGATATTAAAATTCATTAAATTTGAAATAGATTGCCAAATAGTCAAGGGTATTTAAAATAATTTGATAAGAAGCCTAAGAACTTAAGGTGAATTTAGAATACTTTAGGGTAAACGGAAAAAGTACTTTTCATTCGAATTTTATGTTTCTAAACCCATGACAGGAAACTTTTTTTGTAAATGCTGTAGACATGAAACAAATTTTTTCCTCTTCACTTTTGAAACTTTAATACACTTGCGATATGTGGATTATTCTTTATTGGACAAAAAATTTCAGAATGAAATAATTGTAGCATACGTTTGCTTTTTCGATTCACCTTATTCATAATTTTTTATTTTTTTATCATCTAACCTCTTACGTATATTTAAAAAAATATTATTCAACCCATTATTTATTCAACTGGGATTTATTTAATTTTTTTTATTAAATTAATTTATAAAACTGGTTTAAATTTATTTAGAAATTTTATTTAAAAATGCAAAGATAAAAGCATTGCTATATTTATGTGCATTAATAAATGAAGGAAATCTACAATTCTACAATTTAACAATAATTGCATCAAATAAAACGTATTCAGCGTTCTTTAAACTTTTATTAAACATGTAAAAATATTGTTTTGTCGGGAAATAATAAACAAAAATTGTGTTTTACAACAACAAATACATAGCTGTTTCTTAGCACATTCGCCTCCTTATTGAAATATTTATGCTGAGTTTTTTAAATTGAAGCTTACCTCAGAAGCTTGATTTTTGGTCTGACTTTTTATAGTTATAGCCTTATTTTCAACTTTTTATCCTAAATTACGCGAATTTTTTTCTCTTTCTTTTTTAATAGCCTAAAATAGCCTAAAATATTGCTATTTTGCAGTTTGTTTAAACGAGGAAGATACTTTGTTAAAGTTAGCTTTTGTGATTCAACTGCAAACAAATATTTATTAAACAATTTTTTCAATTAGAAAAACTTGTTCGAAAAAAACAGTACCAAAAGCGTTTGTAGAAAATCTTTCAATAAATAAAGTAAGCTCTACGCCTTTATGAATAAAAAAATCAACTATTACCTAAATAGCAAAAAAACATAAAACTCTGAATAGCTATTGTAAAATAAACAATTTCACCCAGAAATATTTTTTCAAGGTTCGCATTTAGCTCTTTTCCTAAATCAGTTACAATTAACAATAAGAACACGTTACTTTATTTTATTAATATTTTTCATCATGCTTATTGCTGAACTTGAGATAAGTAGTGTACATGCTTAGGTATCACATTTTTTAAGAATAGACTCATTCTTCAAATTAGTTTTACTTGAAACAAAGAAACAGTGTCAAAATGTATTGAAACAAAAAAAAAATTGGTTCGTATTGAGCAATACGAATTTTAAAAGCAATTTAGTTGTCTTTCTGTTCTGACATTGATTAAGAGAGTGAACATTACTGAGGGCAAAAATCAGTTCGGGAAAAAATCACCCGAAACAAAATTTTTCTCACAGCTTTTTGTATGTTCTTCGGTGAAATAAAATGAAATGACGATGTAATCAAAAATTTTGCATTTAAATCGTAACGAATTTTTTTAAACCCATACAGAATAAGATAAAAGCAAAGATCTCTTTAGAATTTAAAAAGCTCTCTCACTAAAGCTCAGTTCAACATTTACAGAGTTGCAAAGATAGTTATTTTTCACATCACCATTATATCAAGTTTCAAGGTGTCAAGTTAAAGTTTTTCCATTGGAAGAAAATGTAAATAGAACGGATTAAAACACAGGAAATATATAGCGAGGAGAAATATTGTAAACGCTTATCGTCTTCCCGGCTTGGTTGGAAACACAGTATGCACTATGCACTTTGCATTACGACACACTGAACTGATGGGCTTAATTACTGGAACGTTTTCTACTAATAAGCCAATTCAGTCTTCTCCCAAACTTTGCTAAATCGACTATCACAAAATGTGTGCTAGCAGCAGTGAGAAACTTTTAGATAATGTTTCATACTAAGATAGAAATTAGAAACAGAGGGTTATTTGTGTTTGCTCGTCGAATTAAGAGCTTTCGAGATACAAGCTCTGTAAAACAAACACATGGCTTGAAGGCCATTCAACAGCTTTAATGAATGTAAATTTGTCACCTGTGAGCTTTGAGTTTTATTTCTGAAATTTGTACGCTTTGAACAAATTAATAATAATAATAATAATAAATAAAAAATAAAAATAATTAAATTGTGGTTTGGCGCACCGTTTAAGGGACCAAAAAAAAGATCAGAAAAAATTTTTTTCAAACTTTGAAACTTTTATGTACAGCTATTTGCAGTTCTCATAAACTCAAACAGTTTCTTCACATGACTTTAGAAAGAAAAATTATAGCATCTTCGAAATTCAAAAAGCTAACGAGGAAGAACGTTTTAAGCCAAACAACATACGATATAAAAAAAGTCAAGATAAGAAAAACGTTCATTTTTTGACTCTTCACAGGATTATTAAAAGAACTTTTTAAATTCATTTTTTAAATTTAAAATTTAAATTTTGATTTCACAAAATATAATAAAAAGTGACAAAATTCTATTTTCTGGTAAAACTTTGCAAGACACAAAAAAAATCATCAAAAATTGTTTTTTTTTTTATTTGTAAAAAAACAAAATTAAAAATTAAAAAATAAAAGTTTTTGGAAAAAAACACAAGCTAAGAAAAAAAACAAAACAAAAGTTGTTCACCGTAAAAAGAGCTACAAATTTGTTATTAAACATTTTTTGATAGGATGTGTTTTTTTGGTTTTATTTGTAAGAAACAACATAAAAAATCAAATAAAAAATTTGTACAAACGTTACGAGATTCACTGCCGCAAAAAAGTTTTTGACCACCTCTTTTTTGATAAATGAGTCAGTTTCGTTAATTTTTATTTTGTGTCAGAGCAAAACATTTTTCTTTTTTAGGGGTTGTATACTCTAAAAATTCTGTATAAAAAAAAGCCTAAAATAATACCAATTCGTCTATTTTTGAAGTAAATATAAAAAAAGTATTATTGATTATTATTCTATGATACGCGTGGTTTCAGTTTAATCGTAAAAAATAAAATTAAAAATTAAAAACGTAAACATTTGGACAAACGACACAAGATATAATATAAATGAATAACCATAAGCTGCTCATCCAAAAAAGAGCTACAAATGCGTCGTAAATAATTTTTTTAATAGGATATGTAGTTTTGGTTTAAATCGTGAAATATAAAAATTGAAAATTTAATTTTCAGACAAACGACACAAGCCATTAAAAAAATAAATAAACAAAAGTTGCTTACTTTGTTTTTTTTGGAAAAAATACCATAAAAAATTTTAAGAAGATTAAGCTTTTTAAGAAACGACACAAGCTACGAAAATAAATTAATTAAAGAAAGTTTTTTGCCCAAGAAGGATTTACAAATTCGTTATTAATAATTTTTAGACAGGACGAGTAGATTCTTTTTGGTCGTAAAAAATAAAATTAAGAATAAAAAAATTAAATTTTTAGACAAACAACTCAAGAGAAGAAAAAAGTTGTTTCACTAATAAAGATCTGCAAATTGGGTATAATTCCTGGTTATGAAAAAATTTAGGCAATTGTAAAATTAACTTTTTGAAAGAATTAAGCCTTAACATTTCTTTAAAAAAAGTTTTTTGCGTAAATTATTTTTGCAAAAGTACTTAGAAGCACTTCACGCTAGGGTGCGTATTTCAGTTGAACATAATATAAAAAAGTTTAAATTTTGGACAAAACTAAGTGCGAAGCACATGATGCGTGATAAAAATGTGTTCGTTAAAGCCAAAGAAGCTTCAACGAAAGAGCATTCACAATCGCCAAATTACAGTTTTCGGTTCTTTGACCTTTAATTTTAAAAGGTATGTGTTTAAACATAAGGGAAATACAAATACCTCAGACTTGCTTGTGATGCACGATTAGAAAATTAATTATTTTTAGCGACTTAGTTCCAAGGTCCTAATTTAAAAATACCTCAATTTCGAAACAAACTTGAAATGCTTCAATCTTTAACAGTTCAAGCTTTAATCCATAATTTAGAAAGCTTTGAATCAGGAAGCATATAATTTTTCTAAAATTTTAGAACAATTAAACTTTAATGTTTTTAATAATAATACATTTATTATCTTTCAAATCTCTGGGAATTAAATTTAAAATTACAGTTTTGAAACCACAATTCTATTGAGGTTTACCTTATAAGACCTCAAAACGAAAAAAAAACTAATTTTGAAAACATTCAATTTGGGATGCTTTAATTTTAAAAGGCTTTTAATTTTAGATTTGACGTTTTAAATTCAAATATTAAAGAAAGCAGGACGATTTAACTTTAAAATCTATCAAATCTTTCAAAATTGCAACATTTTATATTTGGATCCTGAAAAGTTTGTTAAAAATGAGAACATTTTAAAACTAGACATTTAAAATTTAGTTATTTTTTATTTAAAGTATTTTGAAACACCAAGCACTTCAAACTAAAATTAAGAAAAGAAATTCGAATTGAAAATCAATTCATAAAAAAAAATCAATTTGAAAGAATTGATTAAAAAATGCAATTAATCAATTCTAAATAAAATGCTTTCAGAATAACTTCAGAGCAAAAAAAGATTGAGAATAATTTCTCAAAGCCATGCCTGAAAAATCACGAGATTTTAGAGCTAGGTAATTAAACTTGAATTATTTGTTATTTGAAAATATTTAAAAATATTGAACATTTGAAGCTTGAGGTAGTTGTTATGCCACTCATCAAATTTCTAGAAAAATATGTTTTCTATGATTTCAAGTAAGAAAAGAAGAACATTAATATGCAAACTTTTAATTTCGAAACACAATTTTTTATAAAAAAATTATGATACCCATGAAAATTAATCGTTTAAACAACAGTTTTTTATCATTTTTTTTATTGTCAGTTCCTACTAATTTAAAAAAATGACTGAATTTTATTAAATCATTGTAAGGGTAAGAAACAATTTAATTGTAAGAAAAATTGTTAAAATATATATTTTGTGTAAGTTTTAAAATTTTGTAATTTAAAATATGTTTACTATTTGAAACAACATCACCACTTATATTATTTGCATTTGTCAAAACACAGAATAACTATTTCTCTTATTACCTTTTTTTTTTGAGTAATCTTATGTATTCATTTCTATTAATTTTTTATATAAAGTGTTATATCTTTAAAGTGTTATATTCTTTGTTCAAGATATACAAAAATTAAGGAATAAAAACCAATATTATTTGATTAAAAAATTTTAGGAATGAATAATCATTGTGAATTAAATGTTATGAATTAAACTGTTTAAGTTAAATTTCCCTTTTCTTCTAAATTTTTCTATTAAACACAAATCATAATTTTTTTTTCATAAATTTGAATTTTATAATCAAAATTAGTATTATTGAATTTTAAAAACTATATTTAAGAATTTGTAAATTTTCATTTTTTCACTGTGTAAGTTCACTTCTATTTTATTTACTTTTGTCTAATCTAAAATTATTTAAATTCAAATGCTTTTAATTCGCAATTGATCATTATTAATTATTCTTTTCTACATTTTCAAAATATGATACTTTTAAATGCATATAATTATGGATTTTTACATTGTTTTTATTTTCAATGTTGAGAAACAATACGTCATAAACTTGAACGCGCGCATCGTGCACGTGCATGTCCTGGTAGTTAATGAATAAATTATTAATATACATTTTGCATTTTCTGTCAGAAACAAATTCAATACATGATATATATAAAAAAAATTTCAGTTGTGACAATTTTATAATTAAAGTCTGATCAAACTATTCTTCTTTTTGTTCTAGGTAAGCTCAATTTACATTTTCTCTTATCTGGATTCTTGTGAGTATATAAATTTATTTTGTGGAAGCATTTGAAATAATATTAGTAATTCCTTTTCAAAATAATAATTTTCAAATTTTCCTATTTTTAACTTTATTTAAAATTATTCAATTTCTAAAATTTTTAATTAAAAATCAAATTGTTTAATTTCGAACGCTGTGAATTGAAATTCACACAATTTGAACTCTTTCATAATGAAAATATCCAATTTTTTTAATTTTAGTCTACAATTTTTAAATTTCAGTTATCTCAATCAAAAAGTTGTTAGTTTAAAACTCTTGCATTTTCAAGTGCCTTTACTTGAAAATGGTACAAGTCAAATTGTTTTTGATTCCATTCAAAATATTCGTCATTTTTTTTTTAATTGACCTTATCTCAATTTTTTTGGTTTGGAATTTTTCAAATTAAAAATCGTACAATACGTTTTTTTGGATTGCAAACGCTTTAAATTTAGAATTATTAACTATCAATTATTATTCTGAAAATATTCAGAATTGAATATTAAATTTCATTTACCATGAAAATTTTTTTTAATACTAATTACATTTGACAAATTGAAATTTAAAAAAATATATGTTGTTGATGAGCTTTCTGCAGCAAACTTTCAAGAATATAATTTTTTTAAACTTATACTTATATTTCTTTACTTTAGGAATCTTGAGGCTAATCTTAGGAGGGTATACAAATAAAAACATTTCACTACTTAGCATTAAAAAATGAAAATTATCAATTCCACAACCTAAAAAAGACTTATTAAATTTCAAAACTTTTTACATTAAAAATTTCTTTTATTTGAACAACTAAAAAGTGGTACATCATCAAATTTAAGCAATTTGATACAAAAAATTAACAGCTTCTAAAACTCAAAATAAAAATTACTTAAAAGTTTTATGTTTAGAGCAATAAAAATTTGGCAGATTTTCTGATTTCCTAAAAATCTTTGAATTATTCGAATTCTCTAAAAATTCTTTTTTTTGGTCCGAATTCCTTGAAAGGCTTCAATACTGTGAATTCCTTGAGTTCCTGAAATTTCTTGAATTCGTTAAACGCTCTAAAATCTGTAAAATTCTCTGAATTTAATAAAATCCTGGGATTTTCTAAATAGCTGAAAATCACTGGATTTTATCAAATCCCCGAATGCGTCAAATTTTCTGGATTTCTTAAATTCTGACGATTCCTTAAATTTTTCTGATATCTTTTAATCCTTCACATTTCCTAAAATCCTTAAATTTTTGGAATTGTTTGAATTCTCCGAATTTACTGATTTCTCTAAATTTCCTGAATTTTCTGCATATCCTAAATTTGTTCAATATTCTAAATTCCTTGCGTTTTCTAAGAATGATTTTTTTTTAAATTTCTTAAAGTCCTTAAATATTTTGAATTCCTTGAATTAATAGGATTTTTCGAATTTCGGAAGCTCCTTAAATTTGTTTAACGCTTTACAATTTATAAAATTCTCTAAATTTTTTAAAATTCTTACACATTAAGGATTCCTAAAATTCATGGAATATTTTAAATTCCTCAAGTTCCTTGAATTCTTTAAGTGCTCTAAAATCTATAAAATTATCGGAATTCCATGAAACCCTTAGATTTTCTTAATAACTGAAAATCACTGAATTTCCTAAATTTTCTGAATGCAAGAAATTTTCCGTATTTCTTAAATTCTAAAGACTTCCTGAATTTTCTAAAATCTTTAAATCCTTCACATTTCCGAAAATGTTTCAAAGTAGATAAATTTAAAAAAAACTTTTTAATGAGTTGAATTTTTATCTTAAGAAGATTCAAGTTCACTTTACAACACCAAAATAGGAATTGTAAACAATAAGTTAATTTTCTGCTGAATAGTCGAATTTTTAACAAAAAAATATAACTTTTGAACAAGATTATTAAATTTTCAAACAAACATTTGCATTTTTCTACAAAGAAAAGAAAAATTCTACAAAACAGGTGAATTTTTAAATCAAAAAGACAAATTTTCAAAAGAAGAGTTGAATCTTGATCCAAAAGGATAGCAATTGACTTCGCAATAGAAAAATGCAAATTTGATACAAAAAGTAAATTTTCTACGAAATAGTTAAATTTTCAACAAAACAGTTGCATTTTTATTTAATGAAGATGCAATATATTTACTAAAAAAAGATGATCTTTTCAATAAAAAAAATGTTTAGAAAAATTATATTTTTCATCCATAAAAAGATAATCTCAAGGAGGAAGCTTTTGCGAAATTTTGAAAATTACGTACATGAGTGAAGGACTTCCTCTTGCTTCCGTAACAAATCTTAACAAAATGTCTCGACTCCCCTCCCCCTAAACTGTTACGTAATTTAGGTACGGCCCCTAAGTAGAAATATGAAAATAAGTGAAGAACTTATTTTATATCCAGACTATATCATCAATAGTTATACTCACCAAAAATTTTGATTCATAGAGATTTTAGAATAGTTTTTTGTTAAATTAAAAAATGTGTAGGAGTTCACGAACATGCTTAGGAGTTGGCCACAAAGTAATTTTTCAAAAGAGCAAAGGTAAAATTTGTTGAAAAAAGTTTTTTATATGTCAAGAATATCCTTGTTACATTTTATTTAGCGATTTTTAAATCTATTTAATGATTATTTTTTATAAAATTAAATAAATTAAGAAAACATTCATAAAATCCACATGGTTGTGGCCCGCTCTAAAACTTCGGGTTTGGAGCTGGAAGGATTGGTGAGTTACATAATTCACTTAGATTTCTGGAAAGTTTCAATGATGTCCTGGTATATTCTATTAAGTTTGGCAGTGCCGGATCTAAAATAAAAGGTAACTTCACTTTTAGCAATATTTATCATTTATTGAATATTTCTACTAAAATAATTACTTTCTATGACTAAAATTTTAATCACTACAATTAAAATCGAATTTGTGATGAAGACTAGTAAATTGTTTACATAAACCTGTATTAGTTTTATTGTTACTTAAGTTGTTTGGTGTTCTAAAATTCTTATTTTAAAAAGACGTTTTATGTGCATCGGCAGGCAAAGGTCGTTTTTATACGGTAGAATTATAACCTTGGAATAATCAATAAACTTTCTGTTATTTTGTTTATTAACCTGTGTATTTGTCAAATTATTTAAATAATCAAATCTTTGGTTTAAATGATTTATAATGAAGTTATAAGAATAATTTAAGACGCGGATCAAATAACCGGACGAGCGCGTGAAACGCGTATAAGTACTGTCCAAATGGTCGAAGTGATGTCAAACAAATTTGTTTATCAAATTACAAAATAAAATAAATAGTAATTTGAAGGACTTTGAAAAGCGTATTTTATGTACTATTGAAAGTTTTATCCTATTAACAGTTTTGGAGACAAAAATTATCCACCGCTTTTCCTGATGCTCGGAAAACCCATAAAATTTTAAACTTGACTCACGATATTTTCAACAAAGAAAATAAAAATTTGAAAATAAGTACATAACTACTCTACATCGAAGCGAAGCAAATAGAGTCATTAAAAACGTTCAAATCTTTGTTTGTTTGATAAAAATTAATAATTATTAGTGCTGTGTCGAATATGTGACTTCAAATTTTCCACATGCGAGAAAGTTTTTCAAAATTAAAGTTTTGAAAAACTTTCAGCGAAAAAGTTGTATAAAAGACCATGAAATAAATTTTTCCGTTAACTCGGACCAGCTATGTTAATATCTTTGCACGATGCGATTTTTTAAAGTATCACGCCGAGTAAACGCATCACGAGCTCTGCTACGAGTGCGCAGTTCACTGATTCTTATTTTGATTTTTCTGGAGCTTAATTTCATCATTTTCGATATAAATAAAGTATTGGTAATCGTCAATTTTTCCATAACAAAATAAATTCGTTATGATAATGAATATTATGTAATGAATAAATAAATGAATTAACTGATGGATTAATGAATGAATCAATATTTAAAAAAGTTATTTGAATTTTAATCATTACCGTTAAATATTTTTAGAGATCTGCTAGTTTAACGACGTTTCTCACTTGTGTATTTTTTTTTGATCACTTAAGGGCATGTTCTACGGTGATGACGTCACCAAATCAGTCCTCGATTATGAAATTTTTTTTGGTGTTCACCATATC
>JAUELO010453696.1:0-12970 GCA_032357855.1 Amphibolips quercusostensackenii | reverse complement strand
ACACACACCCACACAAGCGACCGCACAACCGAACGACAGGGCAGGATCTGAACCAAAAAACTTTATTGTCTTTCTCTTTCTTTTACCCTTTTTCTCTTCCATTTTGTTTTTTTTTCCTTTTCTTATTCCCCCTTTTTCCTTTCCACTTTCCCCTTTTCCTTTTCTTTGTCCCATGTCTCATTGACCCATTTTATATTTCCTATCTTCCTTTTCCTATATACCTTTCTATTCTTAATTTTTTCCCCTATTTATCTCTGTTCGAGTCTTCCTCTTGTGCGGTGATCCACAATAACTCTCAATATCATAAACTATTTTCCCTTTTTTTTCAAATTCTTTACCCCCCTCCTTTTTAAGAAACATCCCATTTTTCTCATTTTCTCAATTTAATTTTAACTAAAGTATAAGAATCTAAACAACAAATACAACAATGCCCGATTAAAATTTAATTTCTTTTGGTTGAAATGTCTGCAATTATATTTTTGGTTTGGAATTTATCTCGATTGGTTAAAGCTTCTATTTATTTGAAAATTTAATTATTTTGTTGTATATGCAAACATTTTGTTGAAAGTCATCTTTTTTTTGGTAAGAAATTAAACTATTTGATGAATCGTTCAATTTTAAATTGAAAATTAATTTTTTTCTGCTAAGAATTAAACTTATTTATTTTTATTTAAAATCCATTTTTTTAGTTTAAAATGCAACTGAAGATTTAACTGTGATTGAATATTGGACTTTTTTTGGGAAAATTTTTTTTACTGTTAAAGATTCATAATTTTATTTAAAAATTCATCGCCTAATTAAAAACTTTATTCGTTTTACTGAATATTTTTCTTTTTATTGAGAATTATTTTTCTGAGACGAAAATTTAACCACCCTATTTTTTATTGAATGTTTACGTTTTACAGTTTAAAATAAAACTATTTGGTTGAAAATTTATCTTTTTTACTTTAAAATTCATATACTTGGTTAAGAAATCAAATTTTCGGTTAAAAGCTCAACACTTGACTCTAATTTTTAATTTTTTTTTACTTTTTTTTGTCAAGGATTTATAATTTTAGTAGAAAATTTTACTTTTTGGTTGAAAATTTAACTCTTTTTTTTAAATTAAATTTTCTTTCAAGAACTAATTTTCTTTACTGCAAATCAGAGGATTACATTTTTGGTTAAAAATTTATATCTTCTTTTAGTTTGCAATCAAACTATTTGGTTAGAATATCATAATTTTTATTTTAAATTTCAAAGTACTTGATTAAAAATTCATGCATCTTGTTGAAAATTCATCTTGCTTTGTCATACTTTGATCTTGTTAGTTTAAAAAATCAACTTTCAGCTTTAAAACTTAATTTCTTTGTTATATTTAAAACTCTTTTTTTTAAATTTTTTTTTCGAATATTTATAATTTTAGTTAAAAATTTATCTTTTTGGTTAAAAATTTATCTTCTCGGTTAAAAATTTGACTATTTTGCTAGAAATTATATTTTTTTGATTAATAATTAATTTTCTTTGCTCAAAGTTTAAGCACCTAATTTTTTGTTACAAATATATATTTTTTTGCTTAAAATTAAACTATTCAACTATAAATTCTTTATTTTTACCTGAAATTTAAAGTGCTTCGTTAAAAATTTATTTATTTATCAATGCAGAAAAATATTTTCTGAATATTTACTTTCTTAAAATTATTTTTAAAATATTTATTTATTTTGTTATTAATAAACAAAGAATATTGATGAAAAATTTTCTTTAAGTTGTTCTTATTTTAAAATTTCCGAGTTTTTGGAATTTCACAGTGTTAAATATATTATAATTCTGCAATTTTCTGTCAGGTATTTAATTATTCTGAAATTTTTAAATTCAGTAAAATTATAAGCTATATAGGAATTTTATTATTCACAAATTTTCCAAATCGGGATTTTAAAATTGTCGGCAATTTTCCAATTCGGAATTTGTATATTTCAAGAAATTTATTATTTTAAGAATTTTTTATTTTAAATATTTTCTTTTTCTGGATTTTATTTTTCGGCAAGAGTTTGTTTCATGTTTAATTTTTTTAAATTATTCTTTCAACATTAAATTCTTGAATTCTTAGTATAAAGAATATTAATTAAAAAACAATACTTTTTTTTAATTCAGGAATTTCCTAGTTTCGGGTGTTTTATTATTCGGTAATTTTATAATTTCGAAAATTTTCCATTTTTAGTATTTCTCATTTTTGAAATTTTACGATTTAGGAATTTCCTAATTTAGGATTTTTATATTTTTGAAATTTTTCAATTTATGGATTTCCCTTTTTCAAATATTTCCTACTTCGGGAATTTTGCAGTGACGCGAATTTTATTATCCAGGAAATTTTTAATCTGGGATTTTAATATTTTGGAAATTTTATATTTACATTAATATTGGGAAAATTGCCTATTAAAAAAATATTGACTTTTTGATGTTTAATATCTATAACAAATAATTTTTAAATAGAAAATTCGTCTGCAGGAATGACAAAAGATATACCTTAGCCAGGATTTGAACCTACCAAGGCCTGAGAAGACCCTTTCTTTTTCACTATAGCTACATCAATAGTGAATTGATAACATATTTATGCCAGTGTGACAAAAAAAAATTTATCTTGTGAATATTACATCTTATTAAAGAGCAATATGAAAATCCAAAGTCTGGTAATTGCTATTTTAAATTGCGCTTTATTTTCTTCATTAAAAATATTGTATTGCATCTAAAAGAGAATGTCTTAAGAGTGTCAATGTTTATAAATCTCAAAGTTTCATCAGCAAAATTATTTGCGCAATCAGGTACAATTATTGATTTTATCGGTGAGCTTTAATTTTTTATCAGTTTTATTTTCAGTATTTGTTTTTAATTCAATTTACTGTTTTTCTAAGATTATAAAATCAGGACGAAAGAAGAAAAAAAAATAAGAGAGCTCTGAATTGAGGTAAATTTGTATTCAATGTCTAGAAAATTAAGAAATCAAAAAGACGTGAAAAACAAACAATTCCATTTCAGCAAGGGCTCTAGAACCCTGCTTTCACTTACATTTTAAGTTCAAAATTAATCAAATTGCACTGTTAAAGCAAACTAAAACCCCTTTTTTTAGTTATTTTGAATCTTTGCGATAGAAAGAGATACCTCTGACAATCCTTATTCCCGTCTATCTTTTTCAATATCCTCTTCTCTATCTCATCCTAAACTACATCTATCAACGTCTATCCTTTTCTATCTCTTTGGCAATCTTAATTAACGTCTATTTTGTGTAATATTCTTTTCTCTCTGTCTCTTTCTTTCATCCTATCCTTCATTTCTCCGCCTCAATCCTATACTCTCCCTCTGCCAATCTAAATTTTCATCTATCTTCTTTGACCTCCTCTTCTCTATCTCATCTCATTCTTTATCTACCTACCTTAATCTTTGACTGTCTCTCTTTACTTTTTTTTAATATCTCTATATTAATTTCTATCTGTTCTTTCCAATCCCCTCTTTTCTATCTAATGCTATCCTTTATTTATCCACGTAAATATTTTTCTATCACTCTGTCAATCTTAGTACCTCTCCGTAGTCTCTAATACCATCTCCTCTACCTCATCCCATCCTTTATCTATCCCCGTCTATATTTTTTTAACATTTAGCAATCTGAATTTGCGTCTATCTTTTTTAATACCTTCTTCTCTATCTGATCCTAAACTACATCTATCAACGTCTATCTTTTGCTATCTCCTTATCAATCTTAGTTTTTAGCATTTATTTTTCATCCCTTTTTCTCTATCTCACCATATACTTTATTTATCCACCTGAATCTTTTTCTATCTATTTTTCTACCTAAATTTTAGTCTATCCTTTGCAATACCCTCTTCTCTATCTCATCCTGCCAATTATCTGTCCACGATAATATTCTGCTATTGCTAGGATAATCCAAATTTCGGTCTATCTTTTTTCAATCTCCCTTCTCATATCTCATCCTATGATACATCCATTAAAATCTATCGATTTTTTACTTTAATTCACGTATATCCTTCTCAAAACCCTTTTTTCTATCTCATCCTATACTATGTTTATTTACGTCAATCTTCTTTTATCTCATTGTCAATTTGAAATTCTGTTTTTTTAAAAATATTTTTGACAATCTAACTTCACGTCTATGTTTTTTATCGCCTCTTCTCTATCTCATCTAAAACTACATCTATTAACGTCTATCTTTCTCTATGTCTTTGTTAATCTAAGTTTACATCGTTCTCTTCCTATCCTGTGTCCAATCAACTTTGATCTTTTTCCATCTTTCTAAAACTACATTCTCGTTTCATTTTTTTAACCTCCTCTTCCCTATCTCATTGTATCATACTTCCATCAACGTCTATCTTTTTTAATCTATTATTAAATCTAAATTTACTTCTATCTTTTTCAATACCCTCTTCTATATCTCACCCTATCCTTTGTATAACAACGTTGATCTTCATCTATCTCTCTGTTGATCTGAATTTCTGTCTATCTTCTTCATCTCTTTTTTAATCTGAATTTACTTCTATCTCTTTTATCCTATTTACTTTATCTTATTCTTAACTACATCTACCAGCGTCTCTCTTTCTCTATCACTTCGTCAATGTATCTTCACGTCTTTCTTTTTCAATCCATTTTTCTCTATCTCATTTTATTCCTTATCTATCAATTTCATTTTTTCACTATCTCCATGTCAATATTAATTTCCATTTATCTTTTTGAATCACATTTTTTTCATCTTATCCTATCCTTAATTTGTACACTTCATTACTTTTCTATCTCTCTGTCAATCTCAATACTCTTCTATAATTTTTGAATTCCTCTTTTCTAAATCATCATATGCTGCATCTATTAACCTCCACCTTCTTTTATCTTTTTGTCTATCTTTTTCAATCCCCTCTTCTTTATCTCATCCTAAACAACATCTGTCAACGTATATCTTTTTCTATTTGTTTGTCAACCTAAATTTACATCATTCTTTTTAAATCCTTTTTTCTCTATCTCACCTTATTCTTTATTTATCAACCTCAATTTTTTTATATCTCTTTATCAATCTGAATTCACGTCTATCTTTGTTAATGTATTCTCTCTTATCTCATTCTATCATACATTTATTACCGTTACCTTTTCTATATATTTTTCTACCGAAATTCCAGTCTATCTTTTTCAATACTCTCTTTTCTATCTCATCCTAACAATCATCTGTTCACGCCAATACTTTTCTATTGCTGGGGTAATCCAAATTTTCATCTATCTCTTTTAATTTCCTCTACCCTATCTCATTCTATCATACATCTATTGACGTCTATTAACGTCCACCTATTTTTAATCTCAATTCACGTCTATCATTCTCAATACCCTCTTTTTTATCTCATCCTATCCTTCATCTGTCGATGTCAATCTTCTTCTATCCCCTAAATTCCTTTTTTTAAACTTCTCTTCTCTACCGCATTCTGAACTACATCTATCAACATCTATTTTCTTCTATTTCATTGTCAATCAAACTTCACGTCCATCTTTTCTAATCCTCTCTTTTCTATCTCATCCTGTCCTTTATCTATCCACCTTAATCTTTCACTATCTCTCTGTCAATATTAATTTCTATCTATCTTTTTCAATCTTCTCCTTTCTATTCTATCCTATCCTTTATTTATGCACGACAATATTTTTCTATCCCTTTGTCAATCTAAATACCTCTATTTTTTTATTCTCCTTTTCTCTATCACATCGTATTCTTTATCTGCTAAAGTTTATCTTTCACTATATTTCTGCCAATATAAATTCACTTTTATCTTTTCCAATACCCTTTTCACTATCTTTTCCTGTTCTTTGTCTATTTACGTCAATCTTTTTCTATCTCTGTAAAACTACATTCTTGTTTCTTGTTTTTAATCTCCTCTTCCCTATCTTATTGTATCATACATCCATTACCATCTATCCTTTTCAGTATTATCTTCTCTATCTCATTCTATCTATTATATATCCATGTCAATATTTTTCAATTTTTCTATCAATTTTAAATTCCTTTTTAATTCCCTCTTCTCTATCACATCCTATTATTTATTTAATAAAGTCAATCTATTCTTATCTCTCCGTCGATCTGAATTCCTGTCTATCTTTTTTATCTCTTTGTCAATCTAAATTTGCGTCTATCTTGTTCATCCTCTCTTTTCTATCTTATTTTATCCTTCATCTATCTGCGTCAAAATTTTTTTCTATCAGCCCGTCATTCTACATTCCTGTCCTTTTTTTAAATCTCCTCTTCTCCCTCCCTCATCTGTTATTTTCTATCTTTTTCTTTTTATTTGTTTTTATTTGTTTCACCCTATCCCTTGCTTATCTTCTTTGATCTTTTTCAATCTGTTTTTCAATCTCAATTCGAATCTATCTTTTTTAATATCTTCTCTTCTATCCAGGGTAATCCAAATTTCTATATTTCTTTGTAAATCTCCTGTCCTCTATCTCCTCGTATCATACATCTATTAATGTCTATTAACGTCCACCTATTTTTAATCTAAACTCATGTCTATCCTTTTCAATACCCAGTTCTCCACCTTATCCTATCCTTCATCTATCCATGTCAATCTTTTTCTATCTTTTTGTCAATCTAAATTCCGGTTATTTTTAATCTTTTTGTCAACCTACATTTACGTCTATCTTTTCCATCCTCTCTTCTCTATCTCATTCTATCCTTTATCTATCCGCGTCAATATTTTTCTATCTGTCTGTCAGTCTGAATTTCTGTCTACGTTTTTTGATCTCCTTTTCTCTATTTTATCCTAAGCTACATCTATCAAGGTCTATCTTTTTCCATATTTTTGTCTTAGTTCACGCCTACCTTCTCCAATTCTCTTTTCTCTATCTCATCCTATCCTTTATCTTCTTACCTCAATCATTTACTTTCTATTTGCTAATCTAAATTTCCATATATTTTATTTGATCATCTCTTTTCCATCTTATTATATTCTTTATTTATATACGTCAATACTTTTCTATCTCTCTGTCAATGTAAAGTCTTATTTTCTTTCTTAAACTCCTCTTCTCTATCTTACCCTAAACTATATCTATTAACGTCTGACTTCTTCCATCTCTTTGTCAATCTAACTTTGAGTCTATCTTTTTTAATCCTCTCTTCTCTATCTCACACTATTCTTCATCTATCCACATCAATCTTTTACTATCCCTTTTTTAATATCAATTTCAAAATATCTTCTTTAATTCCCTCTTTCCTATCAATATTGATTTCCATCTATCTTTTTCAATCCCTTCTTTTCTGTCTCATTATATCCTCTATTTATCTACTTTAATATTTGTCTATCCCTTTGAAATTACTTTGAACCTCTTCCTCTCCTACTTTACCTGCGTCCCTCTATTTTCGCTCCTATTACTTTATGTTTTGACGCCTTTTTATATATCTCTGTCAATCTGAATTCTCGTTACTTTTTTAATCTTGTTTTCTCTATCTCATCGTATCATACATCTGTTAACCTCTTTTGTTTAAAAAAAAATTTATTTCACAATCTGAATGCACATTTTTCTTTTCCAATGCCCTTTTCTCTATCTCATCTTATCCTTTGTTCATCAACGTCGATATAATTCTATTTATTTGTCAACCTAAATTCCCATCTATCTTTTTTAAACTTCTCCACTCTTTCTCGTTCTATTCTGCATCTATTAGCGTCTATCTTCTTCTATATCTTCATTAATCTAACTTCACAACTATCTTTTTCATTCTTTTTTCTCTATCTTATCCTATCTTTCATCTATATGCGTCCATATTTTTTTATCTTTTTGTCAAACTGAATTCCCGTCAGTTTTAACCTCCTGTCCTCTATCTTATCTTAAACTAAATTTATCAACAATTATGTTTTTCTATCTCTTTGTCAATTTGAATTTGCGTCTACCTTTTTAAAAATCCTCTCCCCTGTCTCTTTGTATCATACATCTATCAACGTTACCTTTTTCTATCGGTTTTTTTACCTGAATTCTCGTTCATCCTTCTCAATATTCTCTACTCTATTTTATGCTTTTAATTATCTATCCACATCAATATTTTTTTATTTCTCCAGTAATAAAAATTTTTGTCTATCTTTTTTAATCTTCTTCTTTCTATCCCATTGTATTACACATCTATTACCGTCTATTAATGTCTATCTTCTTTAAATTCAAATTCACGTTTATCCTGTTTAATAACTCTTCTCTATCTCATTCTATCCTTAGTCTTTTTATGACAATCTTCTTCTACCTCTCTGTCAATCCAAGTTTTTATCCATTTTTTTAACCCTCTCTTTTCTATCTCATCCTATCCTTTGCCTATCCATGTCAATCTTTTTCCACCCCTCTTAATCTGAATTCTCGTTTATCCTTTGCAATCCTTTCTTTTTTGTCTCATTCTATCATTTATCTATCCAAGTCAATCTTATACCATCTCTCTGTTAAAACCTCCTTCTCTATCTCAATCTATTTTCTTTCTATCCGCGTCAATATTTCGCTTTTCCTCGGGTAATCAAAGTTTTCGCCTATCTTTTTCAATCTTCTTTCCTTTATCTCATTGTATCTTACATGTGTCAACGTCTATTAACGTCGACCTTTTTTTTCTAAATTCACGCCTATCCTTCTCAATATCCTCTTTTCTGTCTCATCCTGGCCTTTGTCTTTAAACGTCAATCTTTGTCCATCTCTGTATCAATGTAAATTCCTGTCTATCCTTTTCAATCTGCTTGTCAATTTGAATTCAAGTCTATCTTCTTTATCTTCTCTTCTCTATCTTATCCTATCCGTTATATATCCGTGTCAACATTTTTTATCTCTCTGTTAATCTGAATTCCCGTCTATCTTTTTATATCTTTTTGTCAATTAGAGTTTACATTGTCCCTTTTATATTCTCTCTTCCTTTCTTCTTCATCTATCTACCTAAATCTTCAACTATCTCTTTTTGAATTTCAATTTCCATCTATCTTCTTTAATCCTCTCTTTTCTATCTTATCCTATGATTTATTTTTGCACATTTATATTTTTTTATCTCTCTGTCAATCTGAATTTCCGTCTATCTTTTTCAATCTCCTATTTTCTATCTCATCCTAAGCTACATCTATCAACGTCTATCTTTTTCTATTTCCTCGTCAGTGAATATTTTTCTATCTCTCTGTCAATCGAAATACTCTTCTATATTTTTTAACTTTTTTTTCTCTATCGCATCGTATGCTACATTCATTAAAGTTTATCTTTTTCTTTATTTATGTCAATCTAAATTCATGCTTACTATTTTCAATACCTTTTTTGAGACGTTAATTAAGTCTTTTGAGCCTCTTTCTCTCCTACTTTACCTCAATTCCCCTATTTTTTCTTCCATTACTTTATACTTTGCCACCTCCACCTTCTCAACATCTTCTTCTACTTTTCCGCCTCTTCTTTCTTTTCAAGAAAACACTATCCCTTTCTACTTCCCTTCTCCTGCCCTTACTTCCTTCTCTTCTCTTACTACCCCCTTTTCATTTTGCCTGAATAGTCCTCTATTATTTTCCTCTGCTTTCCTTTCCTAACTTTCTGTCTTATAATTTTCGCTTGGAGTTACAGAAACCCTGAAAAATAGTAACAATAGACATCATGCGCCTGCAAAAAAGGGTTTCTTTGCCTATTTAATATAGTGCTTAAAATGTTAAGATTTGAATCAAGACATTTTCGAGTGTATAGAAGAGAAAAATGTTAACGTAGAGGTGGAAATAACGAGACGAGAAATAAAACAAGTATTTGAGGGCAAATGCAAAATATAAGGTAGTGAAGAAGATGTGAGAAAGGTGGTGAAAAAGGGGTGTATACACGCTGAGGAGGAGTGAAGGGCACATTAATCGATTATGTGATAGTAAACGTCAAGATGAGAGAGAAGGGCAAGAATAAAAATTGAAATAGCAGGAAGAAGGGATTAGTCTACAAGAAAAAAAATTACAGTTAGATGAAATGCGTTGAATGATGATAGAAGTAATACAGATGTACGAAAAAAGTCAGGAAGAAAGAGAAAAGAAAATAAAACAAAAAATTAGGGAAAATATAGCCGAGATTATGAAGGAGATGCAAAAATGATAAGAAATTAGTCCAAATTTAAAGAAAAGGGCGCAGACTTTGAAGAAAAGATTAGAAAAGCAGGAAAAGCATAATAAAAAGATAGCATTGCTGGAAGGTAGGATAAAAGAAATAAAAAATTAGAACAGGGAGTTTAAAGGTAGGGAGATTTGAAATGAGGAAAAAGAAAGTCTCAGAAAAGTAGAACAAAGAATGAAAAGGTAAGAGGGAAAAAAAGAAAAAGAAACATAGTGATTAGGGGTCAAGATTAGAGGGAAGGGAGCTGAAGGAAGGAGTAGAAGAAGTACTAAAAAGGATTGATGCTAAGTAGGGATAGAGGAAGTTTAAAGTGTAGGAAGAGACGGGCGAAGACGGTAAAGAATAGTACTGGTAAAAATAAAGAAATGGGAACGTAAGAGGGAAGTGATGTTAAGGAAAAGGGTTTTGTATGGAAGCTCGAAGAGAATAAAAGATAATTCGACATGGGTAGAAAGGATGATGCAGTATATGTTAAGGCAAATAGCGAAACAGGAAAAAAAAGGAAAATAAAACTTGGGTCAAGTATGTCAGAATACAGATAAAAGGTGTGTGATGGGATTGGTACCAAGAAGGAGAAGGAATAGTTAAAAATGAAGTGCCGGGAAACTAGGAGGAAAGGGAAGGGGAAAAGGATAAACAAGAAATAGTAAGAAACACAAAGATACAAGAATCGACAGTAAGAAGAAACAGCGGATATGTTACTGGAATATAGCAAGGATAGAGAGAAAGGATAAGGAGTTAATGAGAGACTTAGCGCAATGGTATGTAGAAGTAATAATTGAAACATGGTAAGATGAAAAGAGATGGAAAAGAGTGAGGGGAAGGTTACTAAAAGGTTACAAGTGGCAAGTTGAAAATGCAAAGAGGAAGAGTAAAAAGGGCAGAGCAATGGGTGAAATGGTGATGGGAGTAAGGAACAAGTGTATAACAGGAAAGAATAAGAAAGAGATAAAAGAACAAAAAGAAGGATTAATAGTAGAAGATGCAAAGTTAGGTGGAGAGAAGTAAAAGAAAGTAAGGGTTTATACGAATTGTAGAATGCAGGACAAATCAGAGGAGATGAAAGAACTGATGAAAGGAAATAAAAAAAGAGATTAGGCCTTTCATAGGGAAAGATTTTAATACGATAACAGAAAATAGAGGAGGAAGAAAATAGAGAGGAGAGCGAGAAAGAAAATCCAGAGTATAAATAGGGAGGGAAAGAAATTGTTAAAGAGCTTGGGAAAGTTGAGATGGTTTATCTTAAACAGAAATATAGAGGGAGATAAGGAAGGAGAATATATACACTGAGGAGCAGAAAGGGAAACGGTTATTGATGACGTGATAGTCGACGATGAGGTAAGCGAAAAGGTTAAGAAACTAAAGGTGAAAGATTATATAGATTTGGAACACTTTTGTATAATAGTGACGTTAGAAGGAGAAAAAAATAGTAAAGATATGAATAAAAAGAAAGAAAAGGTAAAAAGAGCAGAAAGAGGGGATTAGTTAATGAAAGGAAAAGAAAAGTTTAAAGAAAAGGTCAGAAATATCAAAATAGAAAAGGAAAATGTAAAAGAGGATATGGAAATAGTAACAGGAGAAATACAAAGAGGATTAGAATGCACAAGCAAACAAGAATGTAGTGAAGAAGGTAACAGAAATGGATGGGATCATGGGTGCAAACAGAAAAAGTAGAAGCTCAGGAAGGTATTAGAAAAATGGAGAAAGGGCAGAGTAGTGAAGAGGAATATAGGAGAAAAAAAGGAGTATACTGAGTTGTGTGATCGAAAGAAAGAGGAGGAAAACAAAATGTGTGAGTAAGAGGCAGATGAGGCAAAAACGAAAAAAGAGTTTTGGGAGATAGTAAATAGAGAGCGGGAGAAAAAGGAGGAAAAGAGTAAACCAGGATTTTAAGATGAAAGAATAAACAAAATATTGTATGGATTGACTGCAAGAGTCAGAGGAAAATCATAGTAAAGGATGAAAATATGGTAGAGGAAGAGATGGTGAAGATAATATAACAAGAGGAGAATTAGCCAAGGTGTTAAAAATAATGAGAGATAGAAAGCTAACTGGTATGAACGAGATTTCAAATAGAGTCTGGATATATGAGGGGACAGAATTAAAGGAATGGGAATGGAAGATGTGCAATAAAGTGTGGATAGAAGAGAGGTGGCCAAAGTTATGGAAGGAAGGAGCAGTGGTACACATAGTGAAGAAGGGCAAAAGGAGGAAGGTTGAAGATTATAAATGTGTGTCACTAAAGCCAACATTGTATGAAGTTAATATGACTATTTCATCAGGGAGGTTGAGAAAAGAAGTTGAGGAAAAAAGATAAAGTCACCGAATCAGACAGGGTTTAGAAGGAGATAAGGGTGATGGGCAATATATATATATATGTCCTGAAATATTTAGTGAATAAAATAATTAAGAGGGAGAAAGGGCCAATGACAGCAATGTTCGGGCATGAAAATTTGAGATGAAGCTAAGGAAAGGAAAAGGAGGGAAGTTAGCGAAAAAGTGTTTGATATAGGTGCAAGAAAGGAGAGAGAGGGCTATAGAATTCACGAGATGGCAAGAGAAAGACGGCGCATGATTGAGGAATCAAAATATAATAAATGGTATAAAATGATAAAAAAAAGAGTACTAAAGTGTTTAGAAAGGGGATAGAAAGAGGGAATCTGGACAATAATAGCAAGATTAAGATTGGGAAATGAAGTAAGAGAAGGGATTTATTGGAATAAAAAAGAGAACAGAAATTGCAGGATATGTGAATGGAAAGATGAAACATAGGAGCATGTATAAAAAGAATATAGGAAAGGAATGAAAGATAAAGAAAGCTGGTAAAAGAATGTGCTAAAGATTCTAGAGGAGGATAAATTAGGGGAAGAGTAGG
>JAUELO010453676.1:0-12972 GCA_032357855.1 Amphibolips quercusostensackenii | reverse complement strand
GGATGTCTCTTCATGAAAGCCCGATACCAGTGCTGTCCGAGACGATTGTTCTTGAAAGGGGTTTTATATTTTGCTTTAACACTTAGAATATACTTTTGCACACAATCGAGGAATCTTGATTTAGTCACCGAAAAACTATTATATGCACAGAATTTAATCCACAGCTTGATCTCTCTTCTAACTTCCGCACTCAAAATAGTTTTTGAACCCTTTCTACACTCAAGTGATACCAGATTCTTTGATTTTAAATAGAGCGTACTTTTTGGTACATCAAAATTGTAAACGGCTTGGCGTAGAGTCTGTCTCTTACCCATTGCATTAAGAGCAGCTTGCATGCTCTCAGTACTATAATTTTGTTCATTAGCCTTCTTTTTTTTAACAGTTCCTCGGTCATTAGTTTTGTTATTCTCCTTTTTTTTAACTGTATCTTTTAGATCATGTTTTTTCTCAGCCTTAATACCAGAAACTCAAATTGTTGATTTTGAGGTTGAGTTGTAAAAAGGTGCAAAATTTTTTTCTTCACGTTTCACCTTCGAATAAGTTAATATTGATGGTAACTGCACAATACTGTCATTATAAAGCACTTTTCACAGCAATTTCCTAATGAAAACTATATAAAAAAAATGGTTAGAGCATGTGTCCATGTACTACTTTGGTATGTCAGTCGCTATGAGCTAAAGTTGGACGCCCATGCTGTGCTTGTCCAGCTACTACGATTATCGACGGTATACTTGGACAAATGATTTTGGATTACAAAATTATTTTTGTCATAATATTGTATTGGGAATATTGTTTATTGATATGAGAATTATGAAATAATACTATTAATTATATATATAAATGCAACGCACTAATTGTCATTGTACTTATGCAATGATCAAAAACATAAAAAAAAAGAAAATTACCTCGCTCTTATGGGGCTTAAGGTGAAATTCCAAGTTATTAATTTATATCAAATTATATACAAAATTGATACAAAATTCGAGTATGTTATTAACAATAGTGCTAGCAATAGTAATCTATTTTGTTTTTCGATGTTAGTATTTCTAATTTACCATTATAATTAATTTTTTAGTGTCCAAGTACAGGGTTAAATTTTCGTTTTGTCTAAGTACTGGTCATTTTGCCTTATTCAATCCAAATTATAAAGAAAAATGTATATCATTAACTTGTAAAATCTTCAAAGTAAGTCACCGCAGAAGTGACAAAACGGCTCTATTAAAACAGCTTGAATCCATACTTTAGGTTTCTTCAGAAACCGTTTATCATTTTAGGTTCCTTTTCAGCAATAGAGGTTCCTTTTTGTTCAATCTTCTTTAGAACCAAAAATTGGTTTTAATAGAAACCAGGATTTTTGTCTTTTGGGTTATTTATTGCAACTTGGAGTTCTTTCTATATATGTTCTAAATTGGTTTCTGGGTTTGTTGGATCGTCGCCGATTATCTCTAGAGAGGCTTTGGTTTCTTCTGAGGCTTTGAATGTTTTAAAAGAGGGATGGTAGTTGTCGTTCCTGGAGTTTTTTGAATATCTGTCTCCAGTTAGGTCTGCTATTATTTTAGAATCAGTCGTTATTGTTCCACCAGGTATTTGTAAGCCCGATATTCTTGTAGTTAAAAAGTTTTCTGTTATTCTTCTCATTTTGTTCCATATAGTCATCATAGTTGACTGATTATTGAGTGTCGTGAGGCAATCTGTCCATGAATTTCTGCTCATCTGTATGTAGGTTCCACGACTGCTGCTCTCATTTTCTTAAATTTGATTTCATTTTCCAAAGTGTTTTTCTTATACAATTGGTTAAATGCATGATTTTTTCTGCTCTTCCTTTTTGTCAGTGTTTGTTCTACCATGCTGTGCGTGTATTCTTATTTGTAGATGTTGTTTTGCCGATCGCTTTATTAGCTGTTTTATTTATAAATAAAGTAAAGTTTAAAACAATTTAATCGATTTCGAGGTGTAGGTCAAATTTTGTTTTTTCTGGAATTTTAAGTTTCAGTCGATTATTACTTGATATAGATCCCAATTGGCTTTTCTGATGTTCCATTTCGAAAGATGTGTTGTTTGGGATTCGGAGCTGGGAAGTTTAATTTTGATTCGTTCATAATCACTATCATGTAATTAAGGGAGTGTGTCAAAGACTCGTTGTTTAAAAGCAACATATCTAATTTCTCTAAGAAAAAAAAATGCAGTAGCAAGTTTCTTCGTAATTTACCATCAATGATTCTGGTAATTTTTCGATGTCCTCTGGTTGTAAGGGATTCTAATTCCATATCTTTAAAGTTCTGTTTTTATTTAAAATTTTGTGAGAAATGACTAAAGTAAATTTTGAAAGAATTATTTTTGTAAGGGGATTACGAGAGGTCGAAGTTCTAATTTTTGGCGTTCTACAGTTATCTCATTGTACTAATCTGTTAGATCTTTCACTATTTATTTAGAGGCAAGAAATAAGCAGATTCGACCATTTCAAATTTTGGAAAAAAATCTGACGTTTTCTGGTTTGACGAGAGAACTGATGCTTTTCACGTATTCTTTAATAAACTCTCTTGGTCGAAAATTAATTTCTTCAACTGAAAATTGAACTGTTCCCTTCTCAGTTAAAATCGGTCTTTCCTAGTTTGAAATTCAAAAATTTAAACGAAAGTTGGTATTTCTTAATAGAAAATTTAATTATATTGTTAAAAATACACGTGTTTTGTTAAAAAGTCAAATTTTTATAGAAAATCATCTTCTTCTTTGGGAGTTAATCTTTTTGTTTAAAAATAATTTTTCTTGGTTAAAAATTTTAGTATTCTTATCAAATATTTATCATTTTAGTTGGAAATTCATCTGCTAAGTATTTTTTGGCAGAAATCAGTCTTCTTGGTTAAAAATTCATCCTTCTGGTCAAAAATTAAATTATTTCATTTAAATTGTCATTATCTTAGTTGAAAATTGATCTTTTTGGTTTGAAATTTACTATTCTAGTCAGGGATTCACAATTTGAGTTAGAATATAATCACTTTGTTTGAGAGTGTAACTACTTCTTTTTGAGTTAGTTTTTTTTGTTGAATTTTATTTTTTCAACTGAAATTTTAAGTTATTGTACTCAAATATTGAAAATTATCGCCTTGTTTGAAAGTTAACCTTCTTTTCTGAAAATTCTTCTCACCGGATAAAAAAGCAAGTATTGCATTTAAATATTTATAATTTCAGTTCCAAATTCATCTTTTAGTTTGTAAATAAAATGATTTGGTTGAAAGTTAAACTCTCTTGTTAAATTTTTTTTTTTTTAAATTCTTTATTTTAATTAGAAATTAATTTGTTTTGTTAGAATATGAGCTATTTGATTAAAAACTGTTTTTCTTAGGATAAAAAGAGAGTTTTTCCGAGAATTTAGCTACACATTTCATTGAAAATTTGTTTCCTTTTTGTCTAGAAATTATTTTTTTTTTTTTTAACTGAAAATGTTACTGTTGTGCCAGTTAAGCATTCCATAACGTTAAATAAAAACTCATTTCTTTTGTCATACATTAATTTTTTGACTCAAAATTTAATTATTTCATTATTGGTTAAAAAATTATCCTTTTCAGTTGAAAATTCGTTTTTTTCGGTAGACGTTAATCTTCTTGGTTAAAAATTAATTTTTTTTTAGTAGAAATTAATTTTTGTTAGTTTAAAAATTCAACTATTTCAGTTGAAGATTAATTGTTTTTATTAAAAACTAATGTTTTTGATTTAAAGTTCAACTTTTCCAGATGAAGATTTATCATTAGGATTGAAAATTAATGAGTACGGTTAAAAATGAATTTTATTTACTAAAAATGTGACTGTTCCATTTTCGGTTGGAAGTTAATTTTTTTCAAGTTCAAAATTTAACTATTAGAATAAAAATTTGTCTATTTTTTATTGAATATTCAACAATTTCGTCATAAATTGATGGTTTAAAAAATTTTTTTTTTGGTAGAAAATTAATCTTGGTAATCGAAAATTCATCTTTGTGGTTGAAAATTCAAGCATTTCAGTTAAATATTTATCATTTCAGTTAAAAATAGATTTTTTTTGCTTAAATTCACTATACTTATTATGAAAAAAGATATTGCATTTATTTTTGTGTTTTTCTTACTCTTAAAGTTAAAATTTTAAGAAGTAAAATATTTGTTAAAATATTGAATTATTTGGCAAAATATAAGTTTTCTTGTTAAAAATTCTATTTTTAAGTTGAAAGTTCCACATTTTTTACAAAATTCATATTTTTGGTTGAAAATTAACTCTTTTGGTGAAAAATCGTATATTTGAGTTAAAAATTTAACTGTTTTGTAGATGATTAGTCTTATTACCTTCAAAATTCAACAATCTGTTGAATTCTGAAGTATTTCCTTGAAACTTCGTCTTTTGTGGCAGAAGTCGTATCCTATAATATTTTGGTATGATATTATAAAAAGAAAAGTGGATCTGACTGTAAATAATTTTTACTTCTTTCAACTAAACCAAATTTATAATAATTCACCAGGCCATTTAAAAAAAATCATTAAAATTTAAAATAATATATTTTAATTCCTTTCTTAGTATAATGTAAATATTAAACATTCGAGAATTCGAAAATTATTATTATTTTCCAATTAGTCCATCATAAAGTTGAACTTGTTAGTCTTAGGTCTTAACATTTATTTTTGTATTTTAGATTTGTGATTAAGGTAAATACATTTTTTAAATTATCTTTAATAAGAAAATATTAATTAAACAGTAAAGCCCAATATTTACATTAACAACCTCGACTTTATAAAAGACTAATTGGCAAATAATAGTCTCAGTTTAAGCTTTCAAATTTCTAAATTTTAAATCATATTAAAGAAGGAATTTAAAACTACGCTTATGATAATCAAAGTTGGCCACTTTCATCACCGGAAAAGTTTCTCGGTCATTTCCCGGTTGAAGATTTTTCCATTTGAAGTAATCAAAACTAAATAACGAACAATAGTAGAACAAATGTCCAGAACTTCCAAAAAAAAGCTTTAAAAATTTGTTATTTGAACACTTTTTATTCAATCGGTTAATAATGAAAAATTTTTTAAAGAGAGAATCTTCTAATTTCAATGTGTTTTATTTTAAGGGCTTCAAAAGAAAAATTATCTTAAAATAAAACTTTTCAAATGGTAGAGTATCAATTTCACAAACTTTAATTGTACAAATTACATGGTAAAGGCTGATAAAGACCTTTAAATTTCTTTTTTATTAACTAGTCAAAACAAAATATTTTTATGTATACAAATTGAATTTCGCCACTTTTATCGGCGAGAAAAATTCCCAGTTTGGAAATTTTTCTAAATTTATTAAATTGTGATTGAAAATGATGTGAATCTAACATTTTTGTAATTTGTTTTTAGTACAACATTCAACTAGAGACAATTGAAGAAAATTTATGATTGAATTTTCAACAGTTTAATTTTTTACAGTTTATTTTTTTACAGCTGGGTTGTCAACTTTTGAAAACGAAAGAAAATTTAAATGTTAAAAATTTCGTTTTTCATTTTCTCGAACTTTTAGCTGATTAAAATTCAATTTCCATTTTCTTTAAATTTGTATTACCTTATTTTTTAAGAGTTGAAATTCCAGAAAAAGCGAATTTCATACAAAACGCAAGTATTAAAAATGTTATTTCTACATAGTTTCACATGAAAATTTAATAAATAAACATTTCAGTCCATGAATAAAATTTAATTTTTTTGCTTTGGAAATTTGGATTTTTTGATTTGAAAAAATCTTATGATATCCTCTTTGGTTGAAACTTTAATGTCTTTTTGAGTTTAAAAATTAACTGGTTTTGTCGAAAATTGAACTTATGGGTAAGAAATCAACTTTTTGTTAAAAATTCATATTTTCGGGTTAAAAATTCAACTTCTTTGAAGAAAATTCGCAATTTTGTTCAAAACTTTAACAATTCGATCGAAATTGTTTTTCTTTTCTGACTGAAAAATCTTTCTTTGTTGAAAATTCAACGTTTTTGTTAAATTTTGTCTTTTTTGTTGGAAACTTTGTTTCTTTTGGTAGAAATTTTTTTTAATCATCTTTTCTGGTTAAAAATTTAACTGTTTGGTTGGAAACTAATCAGTTTAGATAAAAAAATCAACTACTTGGTTAAATGTTGAAATGCTTTGCCTGAAACTCCTTTTTCTGTTTGGAAATTTATTATTTTCAATTGATAGTAGAACTATTATAAAAATAAAGAAACAAAATTATGGCAAATGGTTATTCGGCGAAGTAAAAATTATACCAGAAAGAAATTCAGAAAAATTAAAATGAGGACAAATAACTGTATGATGAAATAAAAATTATGTCAAGTACAAATTTAGAAAAATAAAAATTATGTCAAATAGAAATTCGAGAAAATAAAAATAAGGACAACTGATGATTCAACACAATTAAAATAAGTCAAATTAACAATTTGAATAAATAAAAGTGATTGTAAATTGTTTTTCATTTGTACGAATTTCGGTAAAATAATCAGTAGGAAAAATAAAATCTGAAGAATATTTATGCACCTCAAAAAATGTAATGCTAACTATAATTATTCAACCAAAGGAAAATCGCATTTCGAAACAAAATACTTAATAATGATAATTTAAATAAATTAATAAAAAATAGACTTTTTTGAATAAAAAATGTTTGCAGAGCTGTCGAAATGAGGGGTTCAGATTTCCTCTAGATGAATCTTCAGTTTTTGGACAGAAATATCACTGCGAATGTGATAATTTTTTGCGAGACAGTGTGGCTTCTTTGCTCTCCTGGGCTCATCGTGCGAAAGAGATGACGACTGGTGAGTAAAAAAAAAAGATCAAATAATTAGAAATTTTTTTTATTTTGTTTTTCTCAAACAAATATTACAATTAAAAAAACCCAAAATATGCTTTTATTATCCACTTTAATCCAAGGTAATCCACTTCTAATCTACTTGCAATGCGAGTATTCTACGTAATCCGAATGATTCAAGTAATTCAGTGTACCCTAGGAAATTCACTTTTTATCCTAAATAATCTACTTCAATCCTGCATATTCCACTTTTCACCTCGTCAATGTAATTGTAATCACAGGTAATCCACTTGTAATTCCAGTTAATCTAGACAAGCCAGAGTAATATATTTAATAATAGATGTCTCAATAATACACATGGAATTCTAGAAACCCCACTTGTAATCCTTGATAATCCACTTGCAATCCACTTTATAAATTCTATTGCAGTTTATTAAATTGTAATATATTGTAATCCACTTGTAATTCTGGAAAATTCACTTGTAACCAGGATTAATCCACCTGAAACCATGGGCAATCCACTTGTAATCTAGAGTAGTATACTTGTAATTCAAGAAATGCAAGCAATCCAAGTGATACAAATAATCAATTTAAATCCCAATTGATCCACTTTTAATCCATCTACTATCTAGGGTCATCTAAGTAATTCGGCTAATTCAAGTAATATAGTGTACCATAGTAAATCCACTTGTAATCTCTGTTAATCCATTTATAATACCAGATAATCTACTAGTTATCCACAGTAATCCACGTTTTCTCTGAAGTAATCTAAGTAATCTAGTAAATGCGCTTAATTCAATTCAACCAATTGAAATCCCAGACAAACCACTTGTAATCCTAGATAATCCCATTGTAATCCCAAGTAATCTAGATGTATTCTGAAGTAATATAAGTAATCCAGATTATTTATGTAATCTAAGTAATCCACTTAGACTCCTAGAAAACTCACTCTCAATCCTATGTTATACACTTGTTTACTCAAATAATTTAATTATGATCCCATGTAATATATTTGTAATCCCAGAATATTTAAAAAAAGATTCGAATTTTTCCTACATTTTTCTTAATTCTCTAAAATTAAAAGAATTGCCCTGAAGTCCTCCAGATTCTTTTCAGTAAATTTTAGAAATCTTTTGAATTTTTTAAATATCTTTTGAAATTGATTTTTTTTAAATATTTTTTTTTAATGAACTCTAAAAAAATAAAGAATCAGTTTAAATTTTCCCAGGAATACCAAGAAATTTTTTTGATTATATTGAAAACTTTTAAAATCCTTAAGAATTTTCAAAATTTTATTTCGAATTCTTCTAAAATATACATTTTATTTTAAAATGTTTGACAAATTTTTCAAGTGTTAAATCATTTTTGAATTTTTCCGACATTTCTTGGCATCATTTAAGCTAATTCGAATTTTTTCTAGAAATTTTTAATTTTGCAAAATAAAAAAATTAGCTGTAAGATCGCCTACATTCTTTTTCAAAATTGTAGGAAATCATTCGAAATGTTTCGAAATATTTTTTAGTTTGCTCTTAAAATTTATTTTTACTAATAAAATGTTATTTCAAATTATCGCATGAATCTTGAGAAATTTTTTTATTCTGTTGAAATTTTTAAAAATTCTTCACAAATAATTCACTTTTCCTACAAAAATGTAATCCTAAAAATGAAAAAAAAAATTGTCTCAAAATCTAAAAGATTTTTTTTCTTGTATTTAAAAAAATTTTTTATTTTTTAAACATTTGAAAATAATGACAAAAAATTTCTTATTATTATTAATATATAAACAAACTAAAAAGAAATTTAAACCAATTGAATTAAAAAAAATATGATTTAAAATTTCATCAGAAGTCGGTTAATATAAAAGAAATCAATTCCTTTTCGAAAAACAAGCAATTGAATAATTTTTATAATTTTTAGGAGCAGTTTCGGCCACGAACTTTTCAATTCCTTGGGCTCTTGGATACGATTCGCCAATTTTGAGACAGAATTCTGAGGAGTCTAAAGAAAACGAAATGAAAATTTTAACACCTCAACTTCATGATGAATGGCATTTGATAGACGTAGATAAAGAAGGAATGAGTTCTGTTTCTCCCTCACTTTCTTCCACCCCTAAACAAGAGGGTGAGTCTAAAAAATTTATTTTTTATTTTTAAAGAACATTAACAAATAATATTTAATTTTTTGCTTGGCTTTAATCAAAAAGTGTTTCCTAAATAGATTTAAAAATGTATTGTTCATGTGTGTTTTAAATATTTCAACATATAAGCACTGCAATTCAAAACAAAAATTTCAGAAAATTTAAAGTTGATAGAACTTTACTTTAAACAGAGGCTTGAAGAAATCTACAAAAATGAGAAAAATTATTATAAAATTTTAGTTAAAAATTTTTTAATTTAAATTTAGCATAAGCTGCATAAGGAGATTTTTTGGTTTGATGGCTGTCCAAAGTAATCTGTTACTACTTCGTGTTTTGACATAAAAGTTTTTTCCACTGGAAATTCTCCTCTACCAAAATAAGACTTCTTTAAATTCTCAAAAAGTTCTAGCCTGATGAATACTAAGTTTAATTATTAGAAATAAAGTACAATTTTTAATTTATAATTCAAAATAAAAATTTTGAATGACTATTCATATGTTGAAAGTTACTGTACGCATTAAATCGAGCTTATATGCAATTTTAGGAAAGTATAATCAGTTTAAAAGATATTTAGGAATCATATATACACATTACGAAAATTGTTTCGAATGTTTTAATATTTTTTGTTTATAATTTAATTTTTTTAAATAAAAAATACTTTTGAGTTTTCCCAGGAATCTTAATTTTGTTTATTATCTTAAAACCTTTCTAAGTCCTTAAAAAGCTTTAAAATTTTATTTTAAAAATCTTCAAAAATCTACATCTTGCTTTCAATTTTTTTAAATCTTTCAAAATTTTGAATTATTCTAAGAATTGTTTTTAAATTTCTGATAAATATCTTTTAAAATGCTTGCAATTTTTTTTTTATTCTGCAAATTTAAAGAAATTGCTTTCAAATTTTCTATTTCATTTTTCCACAATTTTGGAAATCTTTTAAACTTTTTAAAAATCGTTTTTAATATTCTCTTGAAATTGATTTTTTAAAATAGAAAATTTGTTTCAATTTCCCAAAGAATCTTACAAATTAAAAAAAATGTTTTCATAATTTTTTTCAGAAATCTTCAAAAATCTGCATCAATATTTTTTTTTTATATTACTTGATTTAAAAAAAATATCTTTTAAAATTAGTAAAATTTTTATTTTCTTTAATCCTGCAAAATAAAAAAAAATTTCTCGAAAATCTTCTAAGATTTTCTTTTTACAATTTAAGAAAGCTTCTCTGATTGTCTCTTGAAAATAATTTGAAAATAGAAAATAATTCTGAATTTTGCTAGAAACCTCAAAAAAATTTTGTTCTTCTTTTGAAACGTTTCAAAGTTCTTATAAAGCATCTTTTTTCTAAATCTTGAAAAATCTACAGTTTGTTTTAAACTTTTTGACATCCTTCCAAATTTAAAATTATTAGTTTAAAATTTGTTCAAAACTTTAAATAAATATCTTTTGAAATTTTTTAAATTTTATTTAATTACTGCAAATTTAAAGAAGTTGTATAAAAATCTTTCATTTTGCTTCTCCACTATTTTGGAAATAATTTAAAATGTTTAAAATTCTTTTTAAATATTCTCTTTAAATTAAGATTCAAAAATGAAAAATCATTTCAAATATTCCAAAGAATTTTACAAATTTATTTTCTTGTAACATTTTTAGTAATTTGAAAAAATTCACATTTTTGAAAATTCATTTCAAATTGTAAATTATTTTTTCAAAATTTTCGAATATCTTTAAAAATAGTTTCAATTTTTTAGAATATTTTTTTCAATCCTGCAAAATGAAAATAAAAATTTTCTAAAATCTTCCAGATTATTTTTTGAGTATTTGGGAAAGCTTTTTCGACTTTGTCTTAAAATTAATTTTAAGATCAAAAATGATTCCAAATTTCGCAAGGAACCTTCAGAAAATGTTGTTCTCCTTTTGAAACATTTCAAAGTTCTTAATAGGCGTCTTTTTTCTAAATCTTCAGAAATCTAAAGTTTGTTTTAAACTTTTTGACATCCTTTTAAATTTGAAATTGTTTTTAAACTTCTAATAAATGTCTTGTGAAATTCTTTTAATTTTTTTTAATTACTGCAGATTTAAAGAAGTAGCTTTTAAATCTTCTATTTTGTTTTTCCATTATTTAAGAAATCTTTTAATATGTTTTTAATTCTTTTCAAATATTCTCTTTTAATTTAATTTTAAAAATAAAAAGTCATTGTATATTTTCTGAGAAATTTTTCAAATTCATTTTTTCATAATTTTTTTTTAGAAATCTTAAAAATTTACATTTTTAAAAATTTATTTAAATTTTTAAATTATTTTTTCAACCTTTTGAAACATCTTTGAAAATTATTTTAAATTTTGCAAAGGTTTGTTCAAACATGCATGATGAAAATAAAAAATTTCTCTTAAACCTTCCAGATTCTTTTTCTTTGACAATTTTAAAAAACCTTTTCGACTTTCTCTTAAAATTAATTTTTTAAAATAAAAAATCATTTAAAATTTTCCTGGGAACCACAAGAAAACTTTGGTGTTCTTTTAAAACGGTGCAAAGTTTTAAAAAAGCTTCTTTTTTCAAATCTTCCAAAATCTACATTTTGTTTTAAACAATTTGAAATCTTTTTAAATTTAAAATAATTTAAAACAATTTTTTAAAACTCTCAAATAATATCTTTTAATATGCTTTTAATATGCTTTTTCAATTTTCCGAGGAATCTAACAATTTATGTTTCATTTTTTATAATTATTTTTAGAAATCTTCAAAAGTCCACAGTTTGAAAAAATTTGTAACTTTAAAAATTTTTTTTCATAATGTTGGAATATCTTTTAAGATAATTCTAATTTTTTCTAATTTTTTCTTGAATCTTGCTTTTTGAAATTATTTATAAACTTCTAAAAAATATAATTTAAAGTGCCTACAATTTCTTTTAAATCGTGAAAACTTAAATTAACTGCTTAATTTTATTTCGCTATCTCGTTCTTCTACAAATTAATTTTCTAGCCTACACTATTCATCCTGTTCAAACGTTTTTTTTTTCAATAAAAGCTTTTTAAATTTTGAAAAGATTGGGGTAATCAGATTTTTTTTAATTATTTGAAAATTTGTCATTTAACAAGAAAAGTTGATTTTTTTTAACTTTTTCGAAGTGCTATTTCTCTTAAAACATTTGCATTAATCAAAGAAGACTTTAAAACAGTGTTACAAGTACATGGTAATAATTTCCAGTTGGTTACGATAAATAGAAAAATTGTTATTGTGCTATAACAAATTAATGAAGAAAAGTCTTTTTTTGTGATTGACAATGTATAGCTCACTAAAATAATTAGATTTTGTATAAAATATTAGAAAATAAAGGTTCCGTTACCAAGAATTAAGAATAATTGCTTTTTCGTAATTGTTTAAACTATTTTTATAAAAAAATATACAGTTTGACGTTTTTCTAATGAAGAGGCTCAATTTTTGTTAACGGAATCAACTAGGTATGACTTTCCGATGACTCTTTGCGATGACACTCTGCAAATTGACAACAATTATTCATTATTTAAACAACTGTTATAAACGAATTCACATCGCAACTTTTGTTCAATGTATAGGCTAAACTTTTTTTGCGGAATTAAGTAAAACTTGTCGGCTTCTATTCGTAGCGCAGCGTAGAGAAAAGAGAATCGATCAGTGCAGCGTACTGATCGTTTGTCTTTTGTTTGTTATTAAGTTAATATTTTCTATTCGCTATTCTTTGAAACGCCTTTCCACAATTTTAACGATTTAAACGACTTTTTGTTTTATTTAATGTTTGTTTGTTTTGTGTCAAGGTTCTGTTCCCTTTTATTTTCATACAAATATTTAATATCGTTATAAATTATTCTTAGTAAGTTATTATACGCGACTCGCATAGAGCGAGATTCTTTTATTGATAGATTTAAAACACTCTTGCAGACGACGTTTATTCATCCAGTAAGCAACCATCTTTAGATTTTAATAACATACAACTAGACCTTATAGTAAGAGAGAGAGAGAGAGAGAGAAAGAAGATAGCCTCACTGCCGTGGAAGTAGGTACTGAGTAAAAGTGACGT
>JAUELO010453636.1:0-12974 GCA_032357855.1 Amphibolips quercusostensackenii | reverse complement strand
CCACGGCCATGGAATAAAATAAAGGAGTTCGAGAATTCATGTCATGAATTCTGTGTTCTTATTTCACGCAAATATTGTAGCTCTAAAATTATGCGCTTTCATGAACTCACGTCTCGCGATTTCTCTCCGTGTAGAGACAAATGAACATAACAAAATGAAAAAAGGAGAAAAAGGGAAAAAGTCAACCAAAAACTAACCTCTCACTTTTTCCTTTCTCCGTCTTTTTTATACTACTAGGCAACCAAAATGTCCAATTTAGACGCCCTCAGCAGTGATTATTTATAGAAAAACTACAAAGTATGATTAATTGATTCTTAGGCTAATTAAAATTCAACATAATACCCGCAATTGAAAACAGATATGCATGGTGTCCTAGTACTCAAGGTACATTTTTATATTTTTTTAGTCCTCATAAAAAATGGAGTCGAGAATAATAATAAAAATTGTGACAGTCTATGTGTCACTGACAAGAGGGTGTGCGCAAAAATGCTAAAGGCTTGTAATTTCAATTTTACAGGAGGTTGTGAATGTCAACAAAGTCAGCAAAGATGCGAATTATTGAAACTTCTCTCTTTGAAGAAGAATAAATCAGTTCCAGTGTCATAATTCAAATTTATGTTTTGAAAGTCTTATCGGCTGTTTTTCTATCAGGGAAGACAACGGAAAATGTCTTATTTTGAAGACAAATTCTTACCTATTTTTAAAAATTTCTTCTCATAATTTTCCAAAAATAATGCGCTGCTTCCAGTGGTAAGATGGAAATTTATGGTTTAAAACTATTTTGGTTACTTTTTAAAATCGTGAAGATAAAAGACAAAAGACAAAGTCTTATTTTGATGAGAAACTTTTATCCATACTTGAGAAGAGGCCAAATGTCAGCAAAGTCGGAAGTTATTGAAACTTCCCATTATTTTCAGGAAATAATGCATTACTTACAGTCGCATGTTTCAAATTCAAGTTTTACACCTTTTTTCGGTAGTTTTTCTACTAGTAAAGACAAAAGATAAGGTCTCATTTTGATGAAAAACTCTTCTGCATTTTTTAAAAGATGACAAAAGTCAGCAAAGTTGGGAATTATTAAAACTTTTCATGATTTTCAGAAAATAATGCACTGCTTCTTGTGGCATGAATGGAATTGCTGTTCCAAAACTTGTTGGGGTTCTTTTCGAATAGGGGAAGACAATTGAAGAGAAGTTTCTACTTGTACGTCAAACTCTGATCTATTTTTAAAAAGAGGACAAAAATCAGTAAAGTTGCCAATTATTGAAACTTCTCATCGTTTTGTGTAAATAGTAATGCATTACTAACACTTACGTGATTGGAGTTTATATTTTGAAAGTTGTCTGGATAGTTTTTCGATAAGGAGTAACAACAGAACAGATTTTTAACTAACAACAAACTTTTATTTATTCTTAAAAAAGGCCAAAGCAGATTTTCGAGTTATCGAAACTCACGCCTCGCTTTTAAAAAATAATGCATCGCTTCCAGTCACAGTTTAAACATTTATATTTTTAAAGTTTTTTAGGTAGTTTTTCGATTAAGGAAGGAAATAAAGAAGTTTCTACTTTGACGACAGACTCTTTGCAATTACAAAAAAGGCTCTAAGTCATTATGGCTGCAAATTATTGAAACTTCTCGCTTTCTGGAAATAATGTATTACACTCAAACTTGAATTTGTGCATAGTTTTGGTTATGAACTTCGGCTCGAAGCCAGTCTCTCCAAACGTAAACACCAAGGCCGTATGAACACTGACAGCGAACTGACCCAACGTGACGCAGTTATCCAGCCAGGCCGTTAGGGTACAGCGAATGCTTGCTGCACTACTATTTTGTCACGTATCACTGAGCACGGCACGTCCCCTCGCGTCTCCTCTCACTCAAAACCAGCGCGCGCCATCAGTTCTCGGAATGCTTAAATCAAGTTTCCTGAAATCCAACTTTGAATGTACTTCCGGTGGCATAATTGGACTGGTTGCTTTAAAGATTTTTTGGGTAATTTTTTTTAAATGAAGAAGGCAACGAAGGAAATCTGGTCATGACGTTAGATACTTAGATGATTTAAAAAAATGGCTGAGTGTTTAAAAATTACGAAACTTATTATTTTAGGAAATAAAAGGCCAAACTCAAGTACAAGATGACAATTACGGTTAAAAAATTTTTTCAGTAGTTTTTTTTTCAATGCCGTCGGTGTGAATCTAGTCAAAGGCGGCGTTTCGTAATTTTTCGGCTTATGGAAAAATCCCTAATTGACGAAAATTTTTGTATTAAAAAAAAACAAAAAAAAAACCCCCCGCTTATTTGCCCGAATTTCTGCCGATCGAATTCTATACCACGGATAATCCGGCTTATGGAGTTCTCCGTACCGTATAATAATTATTATTATATATTATTAATCCATAATAATAAAAAACTTTTTTGCATTTTTGCTCGCAAATTTCGCAAAGAAACATAATAAAAGTTCCAATACGACATTTTAAACAAATTTTTATTGATTCTTGATAATCCACCATTATTATATATAATAATAAATATTATTAATTTTTTCACTTTTACATGTACAGCTAGGATTTATGTACTTACAAGATCCTGCTTATCAATAATAATAAATATTATAATAATAAATATTATTATAAATAATAAACATTCTCTAGTTTTGCCGGAAAAGATTCACCTGTATTTAAAAAATGTCTAAGTGTTTAAAAATAACGAAACCCGTTATGATTAGGAACAATAGATATCCAAGGTGGATCACGAGTATCAAACATTACTTGTAAAAGTTTTTCAGGTAGTTTTTCGGTTGATGAAGCCAACGGAGGGCGTTTAGTTTCGACGTAAAATACCTAAGAGCTTTTAAAAAAGGGCTAATTGTTTAAAAATAACCAAACTTGTAATTATTATCGGAAATAAATACCAAATCACGAGCTTAAAGATGACACTTTCAAAATGTGTTTGGGTAGTTTTTCGATTGAGGATGGCATCGAAGAGAAGCCAGTTTTGGCGGAAAGAACTGACGTGTAGTTGAAATAATGGTTAAGTGTCTAAAAGTCACGAAACTTGGCATGAAAAAAATATTATTAGCACTAAAGATTTTGCTATCTTTTACTTAAAGAGTAATACTAAATTATGGGACACAAAGGTTGGAAAAATTTATTACATTTATTAAGCAAGTTCCTTTACTGGTCGTCGACTAATTTCATCACAATGATCGTTCAGGTACCGAGTTTTCTATTCAGTAGCTTTTCTCATGCAACTAAAATAACTATTATCTCAGAAAGTCTGACGCCTGAAAATAATCTCTAGGATAAATATAGCTCCGCCTAATACTGATTTTAATTTTATAAGTTATTATTAGATAAAATGACGCGTTTAGCAAAATAAAAAGCTTGGATTTTAGAGTGTGCATTCAATGTGCGAGATAGCGGTTTTGAGTAAACGCAAGTCTTCAGATGACCCCACAAGAAAAACTCTAGTGGAGTGAGATCCGATGATCTGGAAAAGATTAATATTCGTGATATCTTTTTAGTAGAGATTATAACTTATTTTCACCTCCTAACGGATCATTAATAATAATAAAACAATTGATTACTAGAATAAGAACAAAGTTGTGAAAAACAGCTTTTTCACAACTTTTAATTCTAAGCTTACCTTAGTGGCCACTGAATCTAGTTAGAATTTGTTTGGTTGCGAGTTTCATACCCTATCCATCGATTTTCAAATCGTTCATTAATGTACGTAACAGCAGGCTCGTGTCAACAAGCAGGGTAACCATCGTGTTGGTAAATCATGTTCTGATGCTCGTTCAGAGGCACATCTTCCAGGAGATCAGGAAGAGTGTTTGGAAGGAATTGTAGATACATCTCGTCCTAAAAATTATTATAATGAAGGGGTTGATTACTCAAATTTCGGTGATTTGGCGGTTTAAATTTCTTATAAATTTTTATAAAATTTAAAACACCTTTAAGAATATTTTAGAGCTCTAAACTATGTTAAAATACTTGAGCTAAAAAAGTCCCACGCGGATCCAATTTGGGTTTCATAATAAAGCTCTAAAGTACCGAGTATGTGGAAAGACAGTACTTAAGTACAAACTTATCCTAAAATCTTTGACGAATACAAATAAGAACGAAAGTACCACTTAACTTTTCAAAATGTTTCAAAGTGCTGGTGGAATTTATGTACTCACAAGGCTCTGCTGATAAAGAACTTTTTCGAAAAAAAGCACCAAAGAGTCCTACTTCACTTTTTTTTTTAATTTGTACAAGTGTTGTGGGATTTCTAACTTATAAAAAATTTATTTCTGAGGAAGAACATTTTAAGACGAAAGTTCCAAAAAGGTCCTACTCAATTTTTTTTCACATTTACAAGTACAGCTGGGATTTATGTACTAAAAAGTTCCTGCTTATTAAGAATTTTTTTGAATCGAACGTACTAAAAAAATCCTATTTATTCAAATTTTAGAGTACCAAAAAGATCCTAATGATTAATAACTTTTTTTGGGAATAAAAGTACCAAAAATAATGGAATGGTTAATATCTGCTGTGCTCTTTTTTCATATGAAACCTAAAATTTTTGGAACTGAAAATAAATTTCATATTGGTTTAAAAAATGTTGCGAGTTTTACATATGCAAAGTTTTTGACAGTTAAGAATAATACAAAATAAAAATTTAGTAAAAAAAAACATTTTTGCTCAATTTACAACATTTTGAAAATGTGCGAAAAAGACGTTTTTTTATTGAGTCATATGTAAACATTTTTTAAAAAGTTGAATATGTCAAAACTGAAATTTCTTCAGCTTGCATCAAAGAAACATGTTATAATTTTTGTTTTTCGGAAAACAATTTTTTTCGTGATTTAGGAATTGTGGTATTTTGGGATTTTGAAATTTTTTTTCTTAATAATAAAACGTTTTAATCAAAACTATAACATGTATCTTTGGTTGAAGTTCAAGAAATATCAGGTTCAGCATTTTGAACTTTTTGCAAAAAAATGTACATTCAACTAAATCCACAAAAACAGGGTTTTTCACATTTTCAAAAAGTTATAAATTATAAAAATTTTTTTAATTTCTAAGTTTGGATTCTTAAATAAAAGAAGTTAACAGCAGATAGGAAGCGATTAAATAATTTTTTTTACTTTTTTTGGATGTCAACTCACAAATTTCTTTCCCTCAGCTCAAACGACCCGATTAATTTTAGGACTTTCATTCCGCCCTATCCACCAGCTCTTAAAAAAATTACCAAATATGAAGAGCTACCTTACTCGCACTTTTGTTCTTATTCCCTGTACCCTATACCTTAGTGAGAATTTATTGAAACCCAACGGAATCTCAATGGAACTTTTTTTTACTCGGGTAGATTAAAAAAATATACATAGTTTTTAGAAGGTGTAAGCGATTTCAAAATATTTTGAAACATTACTAGAGACTTAGAATAAATATTACAAGTTTTGAAAGTTTTAAATAGAAATAAAAAAAATTAACTTAATAATTCTAGCCAGGCCAAATTTTAAGATTTATTTTAATCGACTTAGGGTTCATTGAATAATGTATGGACCAATTAATATTCCTTCAATTAATTCGCACCAGACATTGATTTTAAATTTCTTTTGAAAGACCCTTTCACGGAATACATGGGGGTTTTCAGTATCCCAATAATGCTCGTTGTGGATGTTAAACATGCCTTCATGTGTGAACAAGGATTCATCCGTCCACAAGATATTTTCCAATTGCGCTTCATTTCAAATCATCCACCTATACATTTTTCACCTCAATCCATGATCCTGTTCCACCAATGGGGACCAAGATTTCTCAAGCTCAGCGTAAAAGGCAGCAGTGCGCTAGGAGACATGCCTTGTGCGCAGGCGCTAGGGTATGGGCACGCAATTACATTGTTAACAAATTTTATGACGTGATAAGAGCGTAGAAGTGTAAGTGCCTGGTGATATAATTATGAAGAAAAATTAGAAAAGTGGATTACAGTAAATGGAATGTTGCCCAGTTGAAGGAGGAGTTGCATAAGAGAGGAGCCACTTTGGATGGAAGTAAGGCTGGGCTTTTAGAAAGGTAAAGTTAAACCGATTTGAAAACACTTTTTGTTTTAGAGCTTACACTTATGTCATTTATAAGAAATGTAAGAAAAAAAGGACGAATGTTTCAGTTCATAGCATGAATTAATTCTGTGACGAAAATGGTAAAATCAAGAGTCGAGTGAGAATAGCGATTTGACAGATCGTGGGTGTGGTTAGCTCACGTATTTGTCGCAGTATGGTTTGAAGATTAAGGACTGTTCGGTTAATTTTTTGTTGTTGCAAACAATGCAAAATTCCCTTTTGTTTGCATAAATTTTTTTATTTTTTAACAAAACTAACCTGAGTGAAAGCCTATGGTGAAATAATCCTCCTTAGTGAAGTGTCTCGAGCACACCCGCGACGCTAAACTCGGACAGAAACCTTCTCGTTTAATGGCTAGTATCCACTGTTTCTTCAGTTTTTTGTCATTCGGAAAGCGATTTCCTCTATTTTTGCACCCGAGTGCCACACACATACCTGGCATTTTGAAAATACTGATAAAAGAACACCCAACACTGCGTTATCTCGGTCTGACACAATGCGAATAGCAGACGTTGCCGCCGTGTATGTCTGCAAGCGCTCTAGCGACCAAAGCAGCCGAAAGTGTCAGTCACCGTCCCCATTGTTGAACTTTTGTGTAATGGACAGGATGGTGGCCAGTGTCTAGTGAAATCATGTTGATTATGCTTTTCGATTTAAGTAAATGACGCTCACCTTTACGACAACTCGTGTTTGGAGCCTGATGAAAATGGTTTATAACCCGCTCCTCCTACAGGATGTTTCGGCGCCGTCCACCAACTTGCCTAATGGTGATTGAAAACTTGCCATGTTTCTCTTAAAGTTCTGTCCAACCTGGGAAAAACACGGAAGCTTGGCTGCCTTCTGTCAGGATAAATTCTGCTATACTCTTTAGCAGCCGCCCGGGTATTTCAATTGCACACACGAAAATTCAAGTACATATCACAGTACTCATCAGTTGTGTACTGAGCTGTTTGTATTGCAAATTCAAGAAAAAAAAAAACACAAGAAAGACGAGAAACGCAAAAAACAGAACAGAACAACAACAAAATAAAATAATTAACAAATATTACAATATAAAATACAGAAATTAAAATTTTTGACTGAAAATTGTACAATTTCCATACACAATTTGATCGCGTCTTAAAAAGCAACTCCAATATGAGTCTGGAAAAAGCATTGACATTATTTTTGAATAGAAGAAGATCACCTAGCATCCACAGAACTGCTTTTTATACGTATTACTCTGCAAACCATAGAAGCTTTGGACTTTTAGTGCGTAATACATAATCAGAAAAAAGAGAGTCAATTTATACATGCAACCTAACTTCATGTTGAGCAAATTATGGATGCTTGAAACACTAACATAACCTCTTTTTTGTGTAACATTTAGATCTAGGAATGGTTCCTCGGTTGAATTTAAGTGAAAATCAAAACAATAAAAACGAAAAAAAAAGTAGAAAAAACTGAACAGTTTTGTAACTTCTGAGTGTCACTTCGTAGTTCGAAATGCTGATAGGAAACCTTTCGAATAAATTTTGTCAAAGATATCCTGAGCTTGTGGCCGAAAATAACGCACGGATTTTATTAATACATTTAAATAATTTTACAAATGGACAGTTTTTCTTACACAATTAGAATCAATTCTATATGACTGATTCTTAGTAAACGAGATTTCTTTAATTTAGTTAGTGAAATTAAGTAGAGAATTAGGGAAATTCACTAAATATTTTTTTAACGTGTCATTGAATCGCCAGTGACAGTTCAGACATTTTAAACAAATTTTCATAGATTCTTAGTCGCGTTTGTGTGATTAAATTGAAGAGAAATCGTTTATTAAGAATCATTAACTTTTACTAAACCAAACATTCGGGACCTTAAAGGACCCTTTAACCTTAAATTCAAACGAAGGGATTTCGATCCCTGTTTACTTAGGCATATGAATTCGGTTCTAAACCAGATAATTCAGAAATTTTTCTAATTTGGGTTCAGCCCAAAATGTTCGGATCCCTGCTAAGGTATTTCTTGAAATATAAAGTAGTTCATCGTCCAAGTGAAACACGCTTAATTCGAATTATTGACTGAATTCTATTGGGATGAACATGCAAAAAAATTATTATAAGCTAATGACAAAAAATAATACATATTTTCGTAAAATGAAGAACGAATTCAAAAACTGAGCAGCTTTATCGTTAAAATAAGACAATGTGCATCGAATTTCTTGATCGAAAAAGATTGCTATTGATTTGAGAATTACGGAGAATTTTTCATATGCGCAGTTTTTATTAGTGTTCAATAATATAAAATTAGAAATTACTGAAAACAAATTTTTGCTTGATTTGCAATTTTTCGAAAATCTGCGAAAAACATGTTTTTTGGATTGAGACATATGTATAAATTTTGGGAAAAGTTGAATATGTCGAAACTGCAATTTCTGCAGCTTGAACCAAAGAAACATTTTATAATGTTGCTTTTAAGCTGAAGTAATTCCAGGTTAAACATATTCAACCTTTTCCATATTCAAACTTTCAAAGTTCAAAAAATGTTCAAAAGGCAATGAGTTTCGATGTAAAAAAATATGTATTTGTCCCGTCTTAGGCAACCCGGTATCCTAAGACAAGTCCCTTTTTAAAAATAAAAGGGCTATGTAAATAAACACTAGATATTAATAAATTTGATTCGTAGCCTACTGTTTAAACATATGCTTTACATTTATGACATATTGATTATGCAAAATACATTATGAAACGTAAAATGAACGTTAAATAAGGTCTGACAGAAAATAAGTGTAAACAAAGTTCGAGGACTAAATATTCATGAAAAGTTGTAAAATTTTAAATATTATTCATCTTAGATCAAGAATTTACTGATATAAATCGATATATCACTTTGGTACAGCAGATTTCGCTTTTACCTACATTTTTCTAGCCTAACCGGGGCTCGTCTTAGGAATTTTGCATGATCGCAATTTTTTAAATATTTTTATTAAACAGCATAAAAATGAATAAAACGTAAGTACCAATTGCAAAGTTAACAAAATTATCTATAAAAAAAATAACTTACTCCTTCAGATCATCAAAAGTTATTAAATCACAACTTCTTAAACAGGTAAAAGTTCGTTCTCTAACGTACAAAAATAATTTTTCCTTTCTGTCTTTGTTAATTTACTTCCAGTGTAGAAAAAACACTTTCAAAATAACTACAATTCTGCTAAGCACGTATTCGGATGCGTAAGTGATGACTATGTTTTCGTACAAAAATATTAAGGGTGGCCCGTCTTAGGAGGGGGCTCGTCTTAGGTAACTATCCCCTATAATATTTTGCCTGAACAAAAAACTACACAAAAAAGTCTCACAACATCCATTCTAATTGTGCCACCGGAAGTAATGTATAATTTTGCGAAAATCATGAGAGTGTGAATAATTTCCAACTTCAATGGCATTTTGCTTCTCAAAAAGACCTTTGGCCTCTTTTTTGAAATTAATGCGAGTTAATTGTTAAGATGTGAACCTATCTATTTTTTTCTTGTTTAAAAAACGACGCAAAAAACTTTAAACCATCAATTTTTTCAAATTCCTTTAAACCAAAAATACTTTTAAAACGTCAATTTTATTAATACAATTAGGAGTAATGCATTATTTTTAGAAATCTAAAGGTTTCGTATCAGCAACAATAATTCTAATCAGACGTCAAAATGACGCTCTGCCTGTTTGATTTCTTAAAAGAAAAACTAACCAGATGAATTTTGAAACGTAAATTAGACGAAAAAAAATGACTAATTTTAACGAGTTATCATCTAATTAGGACTGAATCTGTCTTTAATTTTGCACGCATGCATTAAAAATTTCCAAGATACTTTTTGTGGGTAGAATTTTCATCTAAGACGAAGATCCTGGTCGACTACGTTTGACGATGCTTTTGATTGGGTTCGTTAATTAGGGAAGACTATTTAAAGTTAAATAAAACCTATCGGTCAGAATGTTGTTCAAAACTGAATCTTTGGAGGCCTGTGCATAAATAAAATTGCACCCCAGGAAAAAATAAATTGAAAATTTTTTGTGCATGCGTGTACCAGTGAGGTATGATTAATTGGCTAATTATAATTGAATTACAATTAGAATAGAAAAATCAAAGAATTAGAGATAATTCAATTGTTTTAGAGGAATTTAGAAAGATTCAGAGAATTCAAACGATATTAACAAGTTAAAACTAATTCAAAGTCTATTATAATGATTTCAAGATAATTAAAAAGCATTGAAAGAATTTAGTGGTCTCGTGAGAGTTAAAAAAAATCAGAAAAGTTTAGAAAGTTCAGAAGAATTCAAAATAATTTGGAGAATTCAGATAATCTAGAGATATTCGGAAAATTCAAAAGATTTTAATTTATATACTTAAAAAAAAATTAAGATAATTCAAAAGACTTTAGATAATGCAAAAGAACTTAGAGAATTTAAAAAGAATTCAGAGAATTCAAACGACTTTATGTAATCTAAGAGAATTCAAAGAATTTTAGATTCAAAAGGATTCTAAGAAATCAAAATACTTTCTGAAATTCCAAATAATTCAAAGCGTGTTTGAAATATTTTAAGAGAATTCGGAAAACTTAAACAGAATTCAAAAGACTAATTGAATTAAAAATATTTTAGAGAATTCAAAAGAATTCCGAGAATTCAAGAAAATTCAGATAATACAAAAGGCTTGTAGAAATTCACAATATTTTATGGTGTATTGTAAAGATTTCAAAAGTTAAAAAAAAACCTAAAAAGAATTCAAAAGAGTACATGCGAATTCTAATAATTCGTTACAATTCTACAGAATGCAACATACTCGATGAAAGTTAAAATAATTCTACGTGTATTCTAAAGATTTCAAGAGAACTCAGAAAACTCAAAAGATGTAAAGGAATTCAAAGTAACTTAAAATGTATTTTAATGATTTCAAGATAATTTTAAAACATTAACAGAACATTAAAAGAATTCAGTTGTCCCGCCAGAATCCAAAAAAATTCAGAACAGTTTAAAAAATTCAGAAAAATTAAAAAGAATTCAAAGAATTTAGAAGAATTCACAGAGTTCAAAAAAATTTATAGAATTCAAAAGAATTAAGAGAATTTTAGAAGAATTAATAGAATACTAAAGAATTCATAGAATTTAAAAGATTTTAATGAATTCAAAAGAATTCAGACAATTCAGATGATATTAGAGAATCCAGAGTAATTCAGAAGATTTCAGAGAATAAAAAGACTTAGAGATATGAAAATAATTTAAAAGTAACTCAGAGAATTTAGAAGAATCCAGAGAATTCAGAAAAATTCAAAGAATGTAGCAGTGTTCAGGAAATTCAGAAGAATTTAGAGAACTCAGGAACATCCAGAGAATTACGAAGAATTCAGAGAATACACAAGAGTTCACGAGAATTCAGAGCTTTCAGTAGAATTCAGAGTATTCAGTGGAATTTAGAGAATTCAGTAGAATTCAGAGAATTCGGAAGTATTCAGAGTATTATTAAGAATTCAGAGAATTACGAAGAATTCAGAGAATTCATATAGTGGAAAAAATTTATAGATTGCGAAAATTTCACAGAGTGCAAAAGAATTCACAGAGTGAAAAGAACTCACAGAATTCAAAAGAATTGAGATAATTTAAATGAATTAAGAGAACACAAAAGAGTTCATAGAATTTAGAGGTATTCGAAAAAATCAAAAGGTTTCAAATAATTGAAAAGTATTCAGAGAATTCAAAAAGAATTCAGAGAATTCTGAAAAAATTTACAGAATTCAAACGACTTCAAGTAGTTCAAAATAATTTTGAGAATTTAAAATATTTTAGAGAATTCAAGGTCTACAAAAAACTTGGAAAAATTCAAAATAATTCACGTTATATTGTAAAGATTTTAAGAAAATAAAAAAAATTTGAAAAAAACTTAAATAAGTGCAAGTGTATTCTAAGAATTCATTTGAAATCTAAGAATTCATTTGAATTCTGAGAATTCATTTGAATTCTACAGAATTCAAAATACTCGAAGGATCTTGAAATAATTCAATGTATATTCTAAAGGAAAAGATATTTTCTAAGATTTGATGTCTCGTCGCTCAGTTGCCGTGTAAAGTTGCACCGTTAAGATTCACAACCTCCTGAAAATTTGAAATTACAAGCCTTTAGCATTTTCGCTAAACATAAATTTGCTAACATAAATCCTTTTAAGCTGAATTATTTTAACTTCGGTCGTTTCAAATAAACAATTTTTAATTGTTATGTAACGTTACAATAAAAATTGCATAACTGTTCGAAGTATCATATCAATTTATGTACGTCCTGACCGATCGCAGTATAGTGGCAGGCATTTGTTTTTCGCTAGAGTGGTTGACTGAATTCACACTCCATCGCGAGGCATTTGTTTCACTGATATTGATGCTACTTTCCGGCCTCATTAGCATTTGGTGTTAAGCTTTTTTGTTTACAGAAATAATAATCTTGTTCGGAGTTTCATGCAGGAAAAATTTATTATTTCAAAATTCTAAATGCTGACGATTTCATATTCGTAATTTGAATCATTGAAAATTGAAAAAAAAGGTATTGTCAATTTTTGTGATATTTTGATAGTTTCCAAAGAAATTACGCAATATAGCTGATTACTCACCTGCTGAAATCGTTAATATGATACTAATTTTAAAAAAATGTCACGTTAACGACGCCGCTGCATCAATACTTCACGCTGAACGGTTTCCAGACAGAAAAAATCCTCCTAACTTAACAATACGTACTTTAAATGAAAGAGCTCGTAATGTAACTGGTCACAGAGAAGTGACATTGTCAAGATTGTTACTTTTGTAACTACATAGTCACAGTCTTTACATCTCTTCCGAAATGATTGTTACTGTCTGGGTGTG